>JAGFPH010004760.1:17335-30874 GCA_018207615.1 Philaenus spumarius
TACCAATGAAAACTAACAATCATTGCAAATATAATTTATAAAATTATATTTGGAGAATTATACTTAAAATACATTTGTAAATTTTATTGTATAGCCTTACATAAATATATAACATCTGAAAATATAACATATTTATATAATTTGTATATTCTGTGTTTAAAGGAAAGATAAAGAAAAGCAAGTACGAAATTAACAAATCTCAAGAAAAGAAAATATAGGAAAATAAAATATTACAGAGCACAGATAATGGTGTTAATTTATTTGAGGTTGTACATGTCTGTTGATTGAACTTTCGATTGCCTTAGAAATTAAGCTACACACTCATAATTAATATTTTTGGAGGAACGTTGGGATATTCGCGACATTCACTTTACACACCTTCTTGGTTAAACACTTTAGTCTTGCATTTTTATCAAATGTCATCCAGTATAACCATTCATGGCAACTAAAGATCAATTCAAGGAACATTACACTTTTTTCATTTGTACATGACACCACTTAGGTAACCGGTGTGGTCCTCAGCAAACACTGACACTTTTTTAAAGTTACAACTTTTGTCATTGCAATAAAAAATACCGACGTTATTATTATTTATTATTTTTTCATAAAAAAGGAACAAAGATTGCAGGTATTTTATTGGCCATGACTGACATTACCAGCATGTCAAAAAGTTTGTAAGCCATTTATCAATTGAAACAGATTATCACTCAAAAAGTGCTAAAATGTCATCATTTGTTGAAGCTCCTGGTGTACCCATGTTACCATTGCTACTGGCACCACTGCTTGGAGGAGTTGCGAGATCTGGTGGATCCAAATACGAGAGAAGCTCCATTGGGTCAACGACATTGTCCGGCAATAGCTGTAAATAATTTTTTCTTTTTAACATATAATTTAATATATAAAATATTAAACACTGTATAATATGTGGTAACATTAAATATTGTTATTAATTTTATATTCATTTTGTATTTAGTCATTTACTAAGTGAGAAATAAATTCAATAAATATCTACACCAGTTAGCTAAGTCTAGTTCCACTGAAACAAGGAATTACACAGAAGTTTGCAAGCAAATTAAGCTAGTGCATGATCTAGATTATATATTTATGTAGTATGTAGTTTTAAATATCATTTACATAGCTCTTACAGGAGATTATTATATTATATGGTGATATATTATGTTATGGGTCATACAATTTGTATTGAAGGATTTGATTTATTATGGAATTTAAAAACTTTTTTTAAACTTTGTTAGTTATTGGACTTTAGTAATGTAAGTTATATTTGAGTAAGGGTGCATAGTCTTACTGAAAAATTAAATTTAAAAATGACACAATATTTAAACTATTCACCTAAAATGTTAAAGAATGGTAACCTTAAGTTAGTGACCATAAAATAGATCTCCACTAGTACTGCCGTAACCAAAGTTAAACAATTCATCTAGTGACAAAAATAATAGATATTAAATTGAACTATATGAACTAGATTTTAAAATTGTTTAAATAAAACACCAAAAACATGTTCCTAAATGATTGTGTGAAGATATTTGATTATCTGTTATATAATATGTGTGATAATCAACACAAGGATTACAGGAAGAACAGTGAACATAAAAGTAAATTCATCATGTTGGTTAGCTGTTTTTGTCCACACTTATACAAATAGCATTTAAAGTAGTACAGTGTGACCACATTTAATAGAAAAATGTTTTAGTTGCCAAAATCTCGCTTTTACTTAATTTTTGTTACATGCTTCATAAAAAGTCAATGAAGATTCGGTTTTATACATGAAGATTCTTTATTTTTAGGGTTCAGTGCGTTAAAATCATGCTAGTTATAAAACTTGCCAAAAATGTACATTTTGTGTAATCAAAGATTGGCCCTTTCAAAGTTAATATTTTTGAACGGGGTTTATGTCAGAGTATTAAATAATTTTTTTAAAGAATTGTGTGGTACATAGTTTTTAAGGAATTCCTGAAAATGATGCTTTAAACCACATTTTTTACCGTCTTTATTTCTGAAAATATAAAGACGCTGAAATGCAGCTGAAATGTTTTTAAAACTGATGGTATAAGATATAGTTACTTATATACTTTAAAGAAATGTATTTTCTTTCTAAACTGCAAGTATGAAGAAAAAGACAATTACTTTGGCAGTAAGAAAAGACAGGGACCTAGTAAAATTATGACTAACATAATCCAGTTTGCATGTCCCATTACTTCATCCATTCCACTCTTTCCATTCAGTTATTTTATTTAGTTTCCGTTGGTGTCTTGTTTTAGAGTTAATACACATTTTTATGATCTTTTCTACATCACTTAGAATGAAATTATCGAAACATATTTTAATGGCAATGGATATAGAACTTACTGTTAAGGCTCTTCTTTACCTTGAAGAAAACTCCCGAGTGTGCCGTATGATTTCAATACGAAAGGTCTGACTAAAGCCGCAAAATCGTTGAAACATGCATTCATGATAACATGTTTCGGATTCTATTTATAAATTAATAATCTGGGAAACTACTTTAAGTTATAAAGAAGGCTTTATATTTTTTACGTGTTAGCTTAAAATATGGAAATTATTGCTTAAAACTCCCAAAAAATGCGTTAAAAGTAATCGAATTTTTACTCAGTTAAACTGTTGATTAAAATGAGTTGCCGTCGATTTCTTTCAATTATGAGATATAAGACAAAAGCACAAAGCCTTTAAGAACAATTTAAGACGTTTCACAAATTTTTAGGTTGAAAAACGGCGTCCGAAACATGATAGTACAAAGTGCATATTTTTGCTGTTTTACGCAAGGTATAGAAGACCCTTAAGTTAAAACTTTCTTTTGAGATATCTGAAGGTTTGGCGCACAAGTCAAAATGATAGGCTATTTATTGTTACTTACATTTAATGCTTCTTGACCTTGTCCCTCTCCATCTATGACAGCTGCAGGGTCAAAGTTAAGGTCTGAAGGTATGTCGTTGTCTTGTGTATTGTTGTTTGCTGATGTTGTAGAATTACCATCTGTTGGTGGGGGTACAGAAGGTGGCCCACTACCTCCTGTTCCCCCACCCCCACTTCCAGGTGTATGGGGTGTGTGTGGTGTATGTGGTGTGTGTGGTGTATGTGGCATCTGTAACAATAAAATTATATCTATTTAATTAAAGCTGAAATAATATATAAACCCATTTTACCTAGGCTAAATGACAATAGAGGAACTTATAGAGTCATTTAAACAAATTTAATACAGTGAATTAGGAAAATTAATTTTATTATATTCCTGATAACCTTAACTCCATAAAAAATGATGTTAGAGATATATTTTAGCATCTAAATAGGTCTATAAGTTAAAGAACTTAATGTTATCAATAAGTTGCCATCAATAAACCCCATGAATGTATAACTTTAAATTATTAATTTTTTATATATACACAATAATACTTCACACAAAACCAGGTAGAGGATTAAAGGTTATTAACCCTATTTTACAAAATGTACAAACAAATAATTATAAGCTACACATTATTCACTTGCTCCTAATTTTTTATAATTGAAATTGAATTGAGTAAATAACTAATGAGCTTGACTTGTGAGAAAGTAACTTAGATAAAATAAAACCTGAACACAAAATCTCACAATAATTGTGAGATTTTGTGTTCAGGTTTTATTTTATCTTGAATTGAGTAATTTGATTATAATTTTGGTATACATACAGATGTGAAACGATAGAAATTAGAAATTGTATTTTTACTTTTTGTTTATGTAACACTTTTCAATCAAATCATCAATAACTTTGTTTTGCATATATAAATGGAATATTGAATTTACTTGTACGGGGCTTTGAAACATGACAAATAATTTTTAATTTAACCAACATTTAACAAATAATTTATAAAAGTTTTATTGCCTTCAAACAAAATAGAATACTTTTATGACAGAGGCTAGCTTAAAACTTTAGGTAACTAAAAACTTTAAAATGTTGAATTCATCCAAAAATCTAAATTTTACAAAGTGGGCTGCAGGTTGTTTCTAGATCATAATTCTTAAACTGTTAATCGATATATACAAAATAGAAAAATAAAGACAAATCTTCGCAAAAATAATGTTTACTTATAAAATTTGTTTAAAATATAATATTCCTGTTCTTAGTGATAGCAACAATTACAAAATTACTTATATAGACATTAAAATATAGTTGTATACGCGACAAGTAAATTAGTAATTTAATGTTACAAGAAATAAATTGTAATGCAAGAATTTATGTTTAGTATATTATTCACACAGTTATACTTGAAAGTAAAACAATCAGAATTTTTGTAATGTTTGGGTCAATTCATTATTATTAAATTAATATCAGTGTTGTTGAGAAAGTAAAAATTGTTTTCGTTTTATACAAAGTAGAATTTTAATTCATGCATTATAATAGTTACATAATATCTTTCAACAGCTTTTCCCCATAAATACTACCCAGGTTTAAGGAATTGTCAAATATATTAAGCCAATCATAACAAACATTTGTTTCTACTTTTCCTTTTATAATAGTTCACTCTAAGTCGATCCTTCAATTTTGTAAAGAGGTGGAGGTTGCCAGGAGCAAGATGGGGACTATATGTTGGATTTTCAGTAAGACTCGACTTAAAGATTCAAAGAATTGTGGCCATCACTTTGCATTTTTTTGGAATGTTTTGCCTTCAAAGTTAATAATTGAGGATGATACCATTTGAGTGATTGACATTAACTCTCTAGTGTGAAGTGCTAAACCCTATGTTTCATCACCAGCCATTATGAGATCCAGCATTTCACCACCATCTCTAGAAATGGTAACGCTTCAAAAGTGACCAAAGAGCTGGCATGTGTTTGTTTGTCAGCTTTCGCGAGACAAATCAAATAAAAATTTTGCTAAAATTGAAATGAAGAGTCACAATTACAAGTGAGCGTACAGTGCCGGTTGTCTTATGTGAAAAGCCTGGCTAAACTCAAGATTTAATGTGAAAATAATGATTCAGCATAAATGTTAATCTACTGCTCTTCAGTAATAATGGTAGGAGCATTGATCCTGATAAACAGATGTTATTCATGAAGTAAAAAAACAACACTATTTCCTCATGATTCTTTCATTCATTGCATTATCACCTTATATGGCATAAATTTGAAGATGAATTTTCACAGGACGGAATTTTGTGCATTTAAAATTACATAATTACTCTCTTGAACCTCACTGTTAGCACAATTGTCTATTATTTTATTACTCAATGCAAAAATTACTCCACATAACAGGGCAACTACAAAACTTCTCACAGAGCTAGCACAACAAAGAGACAATCAGCTACTGTTGTGAGTAGAACTGAGCAAATGCAATGACGTTTTGACTTTCTAGAGACAAGCTAAGTATTTTTGTAAGCTATCGATAGTTGTAATTTGAGTTTTTTTTTAATAAAAAACCAAACAGTGTAAATAACAAAGTTATGCAAGAAAGAAGAAATTGAAAATTACTGCAGCAGAGGTGATTGTTGTATATTTGCAGTTTTAAATCTAAAATAATTATGACTATAAAGTGAGATGTGTGCTTACTAGTTTTACAAAATTGTGTAAACATGCGTTTGATCTAATCATAACTATGTCTTAGATTGTTAAAAATCTACCGATGAATGCATGAATCAAGAAGAAACTATAAAAGCTACTAAACTTGATAAATCGTAACATACTAATATGAATTTGGTTTACCTGTTCATTTAGCGACTTCTCCATAGCATTGAGGGGATCTAGCGAGTTAACAGAATCACTCAAGTGTGACAGAGGTCCACTAGCAAACTCTGAACTACCACTTTGTGAATTTGAACTAAACTCATAACCACGATTAATTGTACTTGCAGAATAGGAAGGTGGGCCGGAGTTCATCATGGACCCACTTGCAATACCTAGAAAAATTAAAACAATTAATATCAACACTAAATAATCATATAATAATATAACAAAATATATATCATATAATATAGATTGAAGTTCAGGGTGATCAAAGGCGAAACCCCTATAGAGTCCCATGTTCACAACCTTATATTTTAAGAATTGTAGCACTTTTAATTTGAAAGTATACATTCATCTGAACAATGTTTATAGTATCAAATATACAGCATTTCTAAATTTTTACAAACATTGTTTTACCATTGTACGATATCAAATAAATATATTTCAGATTAAAACACTTTATTTTTCCAACAATTTTTGCATATATTTTTATAATTTTGCACTATTTCCAAACTAATATAGGGCTATAAAACTGTATTAGGTACCGAAAAATTAATGAAGATTTAAATACTAAATCTGGGGAAAATATATTTTGAACGCTAGTTTTTTTGATAACGATTAATATTTTATAACTAGCCTACATAAATGGTAAACACAACTTACATTAATAAATGTTCAATTCAATATTTATCCAGCAGTATGAAGTATATAGGACATGTAACTTCAAGAGACTTTCCAAGCTTATTAGGGTGAACAGAACTCTACCAGCACCTCAGGAGAAATACTATCATAGCAAATGAATTGGGGAATACTTTTGTATAACAAACTAAAACAATGTAGTTAGAATGTAGCTAAAGCATTTAATTAGACCCCCATTGTCTAAAACAAGGAAACCACTTCAAACTGAAGTCAAATGATACTTTAGTAAAATAATTGATTCCTGCTAATACTTTTTTAAACTGCATTATTAAAATAGAAAATATGGTGTGATATTGTAATTTTATTGTGTTTTAATGTTGCAAAGTGTTATTCCATCAAGAATTGTGAGAGGCATGACTAATCGCCGATAAAGAAAGTGTTAACACAATGTCTATTTAATTACATTTATGTTTTATTGTAGAAAGAGAATGAAATGAAATTACAATCGAACCAATGTGTTAATAAAAACCACATATCTTTACCTGTATTATTTAGGAGAAAAAGAATAATGAACTACTTAATCAAAAAGTAAATTAATATCCAGAAACTTATAAAATAATAATTTGTGAAATGTAAACATACTATTCATATCTGGTGGAATGTACGGAGACATGGACTGACTCATATCCCAGTTATTCATGGTTGGTAAGGTCATACTCCCAGGTGACATAGCTTTGTTTAGCCTTTTTGCACCACACGAAGAATCAGAATCTTCTTCCTGCTGTTAAACACACAACATAACCAGGGTTAATTAATAGACCTAAAGTATTTTGAGATATTTATACATTTTGCATTTTATTCATTTATATCTTAAATATGCAATATAATGTTTGTAAAAAGCATTGTAGTAGAGTATACTTGTTATTTCTTGTATACATATACATTCATTGAGTTTGAATATGTGTTAAAAATTTCATAGACTTTTGTGTT
Source organism: Philaenus spumarius (assembly GCA_018207615.1). Classification (NCBI taxonomy): domain Eukaryota; kingdom Metazoa; phylum Arthropoda; class Insecta; order Hemiptera; family Aphrophoridae; genus Philaenus; species Philaenus spumarius. The sequence goes on from JAGFPH010004760.1 coordinate 24,695, forward strand.
TTGAGGGCCACAAGAAAATTAACACTACTAAATTTTATATTTAAATCAAGGAATAATTTTGTTAAAATCATATCTGAACTTATACATAATATGTTATAAATACCTCAAAATATTATATTTGAAATAACATTGATAGCATCTGATGGAAAAAGGAGTTTTGCTTTTTTATCTTTTCATAATATAATAATAACATTATTAGAAGGTTATATTTTTCCTATTAGCTCTAAGTTTTATAAATTTAAAGAGTTTAAACAGTGATAGTAATAATTTTATCAAAGAAAAATTCTTATTTAGGTCAAAATAATTAGTTTAACATCGTTATTTCTCATCCTAGAATCATATATTATTTTAAAGTAGGCCTACATGCCAATACAAATTAATGATTTCCCTTTTTTTAAGTAGATTCCTCTTCTTAACTGTCACACATTTTTTTTTTATAGGCGAAAAACCCGGGTGGTTATCATTGCCTCTGTCACACAACTAATAGTAATATATATGCAATATATATTTAACCCTCTAACCTTATTTTAAAGTAGAATACCGCTTAATAAAAGCAACAAAAAAATATTGCACTAAAAACTGTTGTTTTTTTTTTTAAAGAGTAAATAGATCATATTATAGACTTGCAGCTAATGGCTACTTAATGCCAAAATAAAACGGAGAGAAACTTACTTTGATGCCCTGCATGTTTCTTGCTGGTTTCCAACTAGCTGCTGAATCAATGGTTACCTCTTCAACTTCAGATGAGTTTAACGTATTGAGAATTCCCCACATATACTGGTCCACTTCTAAGCCTTCTAACTGAGCAGGTTTACTAAAGAAAGCAAACAGATTAAATTAAGAGGGTTATTGTATAAGAAGAAGAAAATAGAAACTGAGAAGCAACTCTCGTCATAATACTTTACGTTTGTATTAAAATTATTGGATATTATTCTGATTACTCCTACATTAAAAACAATATGTCATCAATTATTACGAATACTTACTTGCAAACAGGACATCTCCAGGAGCCTCGTTCACAATTCAATTGCAGGTAAGACTCTAGGTCGAAACATTGAATATGTTTACAGTCATGCCCTCTCGCAGGTAGTGTTATTTTCTTGAATGTTATCGGACATTTTAACGAGACCTGGTGAAAGTGAAATTATATATATTCTAATTCAGATTCAGTACAGAAAGTAATATAAAAATATATAAAGTATTTTCAAGTTACCTTAAGAGCAGTTTGTTCTACTCCATCCCTATCAGGACAACCCATTCCTGAAGATGATGCAGTATTGCTGAAATTTCTCTTTATTTTGGCTATGCAATGATCAGCTGTTAGTAACCTTTTCCTCAATAACCCTTGTAAAACACTCCTAACACTCGGTCGATGAACCAGTTGTAGGACAAACAGATGAGACTACAAGAAAAATACAAACTTTGGGATTAAACACTACGCAGAAGGCTAACTTTAACAAACATAATAGGCTATTTATTTTTATCACTGTACTCATTTACAATAAATAAATGTAATTGCAATTTCTCCTTATTTTGAGTGTGTGCTCCGTTCTTATATTTTGCTAAATTTAACAAATATAAATGTTTTTATTCCAAAAATGCATTTAAATCTCTACTTTCATGAAAACAAAGTATAACATTACAAAAAGTTTGAATGATTTATAATAATGGAATACTATTTAACATTTTACTCTAATCTTTTAATTGAGGGTATGCAATATCACTCGAGTAAAAGCATCGAATCCAGTGAGCGGAGCCAACCTAGAGAAGGCTGACCTATGATATTACATTCGTAAAACGTTCTAGCATGACTAGAATATCGCTTGTATACACTTTCATTTTTACTAATGCCGGTTTTATTTTTAGTTCCACCATGCGCTTACAGTATGAAATTTAAATTTGCAGAAAGTGCAAATATATAGTTAGTAGGTAACAAAATTCGCTCTGATGTTTTACTGCTATCGAGTGACTCGACTGAAAATCATTTTTCTCATCTTGTCTATAAGCAAATATCTTTAATAAAAAGGTATAATTTACAATTTCTGTCACCTAAGAATTATAATTTAGATGTTCATGAAATTACAAAAGATTATCTTTAAAATTAGATGAGAGATAAGTTATATTAAGGAGGACTGTATGGGACTGTTTCATCCTGGTACTGCACACCTTAACGTAATAAATTTAAAATAACATACATTTGTCTAATTGCATAATACTTACACAACAACAAGCCGAAACAGTGATTTGTATTGTGTTTCTTCCCGGTTGGCAAACCTCCTTCAGGTATAAAGGTTTGTGAGAGGTCTTATTTTCCCCTCTGTCTATACTGAGTGGTGTTGCATTTACAGAAACTTGAACGCTTGCTGGCCAGTTTGTGTTCATTTGACGATCTTCATGGTGGAAACACTTCAACTGTAATTCTAAGTCACTTCTGAAAAATAAAATGAATGAATATTATTTAAAAAGAACTAGTATGATAATTAGGCTACTTAATTTGGTTTATATTATAGACCGTTATTTTATTGATATGTCTAAGATATTTATTTAAACAAGCTTAATTGTTAAATTTCAAAAAAAATGTAAAACATAATGTATTTGTATTTAACATTTTTGAGAATGTTATATTAATTACCTTTGGGAAATGCTAATGATCAATCCTTTTTGTTGTAGTTCAACTACATCTACCACATGTGTCCTTCATAATGCAATTACAATTTAAAACTATGTAGAGTACATGTTTGTGTTACTGTATTGTGTTTAATTTATTGATAGTGACATTTGAAAAAAGAATTGATAACAGCTGCATTCCAAATTTAGTCAAAAATAATTATTAAACAATCTCATAAGACTACTATCATAAATATGAAATATTATAATATATATAAAATTTTTTAAGCCTTACCTCCACATTAAGGTTTGATGTACCGTAGGTTTCAATTGGAAGACATGATTGCTTACGGCCAAATTATGTTCAAGTCGGAATGGTGGAAGGATGATTCCATCTCGAACTGGGAACGTTAATCTTAATTCGTCATCTTCTAAAAAAGGAAAAAGTACAATGTTACTTTTTTTAAAAAAAGAGAAGATTAATTTCCTTATACAATATAAGGAAGCATAAGTTTTATTATTATGTGGAAAACAAGGATTAATACTAGGTAATAAGAATAGAATTAAAAAAAGAACACAAATTGTCACGAGTGGTGGTAATGCGTTTGTGTAAATTAATATACTAATTATTTATGATAGTTACGAAACAATATTATTCTATCATATATCATCTCACAAATCAAGTTCAATATTTATTTACTAGATACAAAGATTGAACAAGAACTAAAAGTATTTTAAAATTTATCTTTGTGTAAGATTAGTTTAGTTTATTGTTTTTTTCATTAAATATTATTGAAGATTTTAAATTTTTCTTAATAAGACTACAATTATTTAATTTCAGGCTAAAAAAATTGTACGTCATCCAAGCACCCTAATAAACAATAATGATTGTTTCTATATAAAATAAAATATATTGTTTCCTAGAAAAAAATGAATTCTTTTGTAAACTACTTCAAATATGGCAAACAATAAATCAAGTAGATACAAGCTATTGATTTAAAACTTTCAGAAATGGAATTAGTAAAATCTGTATTTCTTCCCTTGACATTTATCCTAGCCTTTGATATCAAATGAGAATTTCTCGGTTGCATTATATCGCCCATCTCATCTAATTGTTATTTTGCAATCTTGACCACATCTGAATTACTCTATATAATGTTAATGCTGTTGTGTTGGCTTTGATTGGTATCAACATCAAGTTTTACAGAACTTGTGCTACTATTCTCAAATCTGACAATTTCAATATTAAGTTCTTCAGTAAAAAATACTGTTATATAAAAGAAATGTACGGTACTATCATCATATGTCTACAGAACATGAATGTTTTAAATATAAAAATATGTTGCTAATTCATAGTGTAACCTTGATAGTCCGACATTTGTCTGTCCGACACGTTGTAACACTTACGTCCATGTCACAGAGAAAATAATAAAAGTAAGAAATGAGTCAGCTGTTTCCTATAGTGACTAAAGGAACAGAGATTTGGTCTAAATGAATAAATGACGCAATACATAGATAATACTAATCATTTAATTTTTTCATATAATTACATTTCTTAATGACGCAAAATAATTACAGTAGAATCATTTTTTTTTTATAAACAAATAATAAAATGTAAAAGCAGACTGTAAAAATAGGAAATACAAAAGCAGACTTAAAAAAATATATATTAAAATGTAAGCGTGTGTAAAGGGTGGAGTTGTTCAGAAACTTTATTTCAACGAGTGGTGCGTTATAAGCAAATAATATGAAGCGGTATTTAAGACTATAAACAGTTCGATAAATAAATAAATAATAATAAAAATAAAAGGAATATAACAACAGTACATGGCACAATGTAATATGAATTGAAAACTTAATATGAAGGTGTGTACAGTGATCATGGAAGCAGTTGAAAGAACACAGATGTCACAAGAATTGGAACGTTGTGAGACGTATTGCTTCTTCCTTGGGACGAATCGGAACGTTTTTGTAGCAGGGTCTTCTATCAAAATGGCGTAACGTACTGTACATGTAACTGGACAGATGTGGTGAAAAGTTCGTCGTAAAATGTTGTATTTACTTTAAAACCGCAACAAATGTTGCATTAAAATGAAGTAGAGGTGCTTGAAAGTTGGTGAGAACTTAGAAAGTAAAATCTATTGTGTACTTTTCTTGGAAAGTGAAACTATAAAAAGCCGCCATGTGACCGGACTAACGCTATCGAAGTGAGCTAGCTATATCAAATAGAATCAGTGCAAACCTAGGTACAATTACAAAAACAACTGGTATCGTGAGTAAATATGGCCATTAATTTTAACTTTAGAGGTCTGCAATTTAGAGTTTTACAATTTTTTTTGAGAAATAACTTAGCTTCAATTTTCTTAGCTATTGCGTCATACTATAGGTGGACTAGGGCCTAATTGTAACTTGTACATATTTGTATATTAATGATTTGTTGTTTGTTTTTTGTAATCTTGATGTATTTCATTGTAAATCAGCATTCTTTAATTATGTCAGAGTAAACGAATAGTTGCTGCCGCAATGCCTTGAATTTCTTTCTGTAGCCACGAATATCCATTTAGTCACTACTTTAATTAGCCAAGTTCCCACCCCTAAGAAGATAGAATTAATTAACAAGTATTTTTCAGTGACTAGTAACTATAAGTAAATATATGCAAACAGAGCATAAGTGAGGCTATATGTGGATTATCGCAAACTATCATGATTATTATTTTTTTTTATTAAGATTATGGGAGTCAAGTAAGGTGCATTTAGGTAAGGTGAGTCATAGTAAGGTGAGTTGAAGTAAGGTGAAATATTTAATATTGTTCTACGTTGAAGTTGGAAGAAAGAGGTTATGGAGAGTTAAGGTGGGCGATGATTATTATTGAAGTGAGGCAATAGGCCTAGGAGGTGCATAAGCAATTTTTAAGTAGTACATGAGCGACGATTTTTTGTTTTTTAAGGTAAATAGGTAAAGGAGGTGTTGAAGAGATACTAATGGTTATTAGATAATCCACATATAGCATTTTTATTTTTGATTTAAAACATATTTTTTTATTTTGAACTTTTTACCGAACCCCATTTTTTTTTAACACAGTATAACAATGAATATTTTTATTTTTGCAACGCCGATCGTTGCAAAATGGCGTCCAACTCGGGGGCTATTAAACGAAGGCGGAATGGATGTCGTGGCGTTTTTGGAGATTTTTGAGGCGTTGTGGCAGACAACTTAATTTCAAATTGTTGAAATAAATTTTAAAATATGGCAAACAGGGTAGAGGAGTTAGGCCTGAATGATTCAGGTTTAGAATTGGATCAGTCCGTAAATGAGAGTGCACAAGGTAGAGTGGAGGAGTTAGAAATGAAAGAGACAATTAAGGATAGGCCTAGTGAAAGTTTAAAAGAGGTTAGGTCAGATGACAAAAGTGTGGGAGATAAGTTTGATGTAATAATGCAGTTCTTGAATTCAAAGTTGGAAAGTTTTAACAATAACCTAAACAGCAAAGTTGAAAATTTAAGTGTTAAATTGGAAGAGAATAAAATAGAAAATAAAGCAAACATTGAGAATTTAAGTATAGAAAATAAAGC
>JAGFPH010004760.1:39115-75652 GCA_018207615.1 Philaenus spumarius
CCAAGCGAGTAGCCCACTCCGAGATGAATAGCGAAGAGCCTATTCGTAATATGTCCTTGGCCTAGTTACACCAATCATTAATACAAATTATCTTTTTATCTTATTTAATGTGAAATGAAATATAATAATATGTTTATAAAAAGATGAATTGGCAAAACTTACTTTGTATAGGTAGTGGAGGTTTAAGTTCATTAAAGTTAGGTTTGACATCAGGGTTTGGGCTTATATAGCCTACTGGCATACTATTTGCCGGCGTCAATGGAGGTGTAGGGTTGCCAGGTATGGGACTATGTTGGTAACTTCCCATGCTTCCTCCTCTCATTCCAATGCCACTGACATCTTGTGAGAATTGATTACCAGGATATTGAGGTCCAGCCCCTGATTGATGAGGTGGAAACTGTCCTCCAACGTTAAAGTACTGTTGTGATTGGTTAGATGAGGTCGTATAAGGTGGTGTTGTTTGCCTCATTACTCCACTTGAAGCCCGTCCTGAGCTTACAGCACCAGGTCCAAAACTGGCTGTTGCAGAACTCATGGTCTGCTGCTGAGGAGGGTATTGGGATTGAAAACCTGGTCCTGGCCTCCCGGTTGTATAACCACTAGGGTACTGAAACATCATATTGAGACATGAACCATACAATTGAATCAATTATCACAACATATTAAATAGCTTTTACAAAATTATTCAAATTAAACATAATATTGTATATTAGACCTTATTTTCTGCTAAAATATTTGTTCAGAAATAAATTTGTTTTTACTCCCAGCTAATCTCAAATCCAATTTTCCTATATCCATTTGTTTAAGGCACACACGACTAGGATGGTGTCCATTGTCTATCCTATGAACAAAACTTTGGTCCAGGACTTCATATTTTATTTCCTATTTTCTTCATAAAGTCTTGTTTTGCAATACCAAGGGATGCCTGTTACTTTATAATTTTATTATTTAGACATGGTATATAAGTCACAACAAATAAAGAATTTTACATTTTCTAAGCATGATAAAGTAACAATTATTACACTATATCAATTTCATAATGTAGCCTTTATAAAAATTGTATTTATAACATTATTAGATTTTCTACATTCAGGAGTTATACTGAAACTTACTTGTGGCCCTGAAGGAGGAAATCCAGGTTGCATATTGGGGTTTGGTACCGAGTTAGGATAGGCTTGATGTCTTTTTTGAGTCATGTGCAATCCAGGGTTTGGATAAGGTGATAGCCTCCTTGGATAAACTTGTGGGCCAGGCCCCTACAAACAAAAAAGAAAAATAATGTTTGTAAACAGTTTATAATTAATTATAGTTATTTCTTGTACAATCAATTTATACCATATATGTTTTAATATCACACATTATTTTGTCATTATTGAGAAAGTATAAATAAAACATCAGATCGTGTAACTGATGTTATATTTTAATATACTGTCCAGTTCATATTTACACAAAATTTAATTTAAAGTAGGCCTACTCTATGAATAAAATAACTACAGTTAATACGTATCTAAAATTTTTACACTTTGTCACAGAGCGTAAGCAATATTTAATATTAAAGGTATTTTTTCAAACAAAAACAAGTTCAATCATCTCTGTCAAACATATTATACTAATGAACAAAACTCTTTAAAATCAAGAAGATTTTTTTGAAATAACAAAATTGCTAATCTAAACTTAACAAAAGATTAATCTACGATTTAAAGAATATAATGTAGTAGATGTGCAATCACTTTATCAATCCTAGATGAGAGATAAATAACTCATACACATAAATTAATTTGTTTCCTAAAATCTAAATAATGTCTATTCTTATGCCAAGGTGTAATTTTAAAGCTGCTACCTGCTTGTACTGCAATATTGTAATTTATACTTTGTAAATCTAGTTACAAGTGATGGCGATGGCATAAAGACTTCATACAATCAAGGTAAAGTTAATCTAAATTTTATGTTTATTTATCTCTTATCATGAAAGTAAACGAGGTTATTTTATAGTGCTGGATGTGATAAGCTGTTTTTAAATCTGCTGTTACAGTCTGTTTTTAACTAGACAATGTGAAATGTATTCCAGAATATTGTTGTTTCAGATAAAGTTTATAAGCAGTACATTTTACAAAATTATATTTAACTGATCTGTGTTAATTAGTGTTTCAATAAAAAGTCAGTAAGCTTTAAAATGGCAGAGGAATGACTGTCAGTATAGTTTGGATTTAAGACAATGCTTAAGGTGCTACTCTACTGTTGATGTTTTCTGTTGAATAACATACACCACTTTTCCTAAATATCTTTGTTATACTTTTTTTTAGAATTCAGGGTAGTTGAAATTTTCGGAATTTGCACATTTCTTTCAAAAGTAGTAAATTATACCCTACCAAAATAACGTTTTAATTGTATTCTTGTATACAGATGTTATGTAATTACATAATCATACGACCTCTTACCTGAATTCCCATTTTTCCCATTCCAGGTCCCATTCCTCCGGACATCATGATTCCATGCATAGGTGGTGATCCTTGGCCCATCATTCCCATTCCACCCATTGAGTTCATGGGGTTCATTCCATTCATCGGACCCATAGAATTAGGTCCACCCATTTGCACATGACTTCTTTGTTGACCATAGCTTCCTCCATATTGCTGATTGTGCTGAGACACCTTTATTGAAAATAAAATATAAATCTGATAAGTAAAAAACATTGAGTAGTGATATTAGTTTTATAAAATAGTAAAGTTAGACAAAAGTTCTATGTGGTATTGTCACATTGACTTTTGTTTCAATACAGCATTGTTTTACCTATTTTATTACAAACATTAAAGTCAGCATCAGAACTTGCTTGCAAAAGTATCAGTTTTGAATAACACAAATTGCAAACGAAATTTCTTGATTAGCAAAATACAATTCAGCTATATTTCAGTATACACATAACTCATGACTTGAGTACTTTTTTTATATGTATATATAATGCATTTATTATTTGTACCAGAGTTAAGGCTATTCTCTTTTTAAGTTCGAAAAAGCGGTGTCACAAAGGAAGTGCACAGTGAAATAATATTCCACTTTATCCAGGCTTTGGACTAGTGCCATATCTATTACATATTACATACCGGTATATATTTGTTTACAAACTGGAAACATACTCTGACTAGAGACTGTAAGTAAATACCTTCATGCAATTCTTTTAGGGTTGCAATTCTGTTTTACAAAACAACGTATTTGGTAACAATTAAAATAATAAATAATTGACCTCGACTAGGAATCGGCAATTACTCATCATTGCCTTATTTCGCACATTTCTGTGTGTGCGCTAAATTCACTGTGCGCTTTTTTCGTATACTCGGAAGACCGATGGCTCTATGGCTACCTGAGTCAACCGACCATAATAAACCTCTCCAGCCAAAATTCGGCCACCTGTTTGGTTCATTAGTCTTTAAAAAAACTTGTTTTAATTTGACCAAATATCCCTGTCATTCTAATACTTTTTAAATCTTCATAAAAAGTAATTGAAATGTATATCAAACACAATCTAATTATATTAAAAAACAAGTGTGGATTGAAATGACAAATTATTAATATTTATATGAGTCAGTGTAATTGTAAGTAGTTTTTATGTGTAATCACATTTATGTTAGTAATACTAAGTTGTTCTTTTATAATTAATTAATTCATATAATACCAATTATGGCTAACTTTACCCAACTAGTACCGTAATCATTATAAATACCTATTTAATATTGAGTTTAAATTATATTATTTTAATTCATATGTAACTTTCCTACTTGTATGCAATAGAGTTTTACTTAATGTATAAGTTAATATTATTTATTTTACACGAAAATAAACTATTGAAATTTAGTAAAAAAAAATGAATAGTTTGTTGTTTCTACCCACATGTACTTGTTTTTCAACGTAATTAAGAAGTTGGAATCAGTTTTCATTATTTTGTACAAGAACTTCAAAACTATTAAAATGAATTTAACATTTGAGCGCATTTAAAAATGCCATATCACAAAAATATAGGCAGCAAATGCGTGATTAGTGAACGCAACAGGTTGTTTGGTAAGTTTACTACAGTCGGTCGACTCGGTAAGTCCAGAACTTTGAGTAGGTACCGGTATAGTTAAGCATCATCCAGTCAACTTTGTTCTCGTTAGTTATCAGACAATGATGTATCACATTATTAAAAAGGAAATCTTTTATTTTAAAGTCCTTTCCTCTTTTGATTTAATCAAGTTGTAGTTTGCAAACATAGATTTTAATTTAATGCTGCTAGACAAAGGACACACTGACAAACATAGGCTCACTTTAGAAGTGCAAGGTGCAAGTCAGCTTAATTTAACAATTCATTTTAAATCAATAAGCGTAAATTTATCATATTACAAAAAATGAGGCGATGGTAGTTTACAGTCAAGAGTAGGCCTAAACGCTCAAAAACAACTAGGTTGTACAAAAAAATCAGTTGACTATACATGAAGTGCGCACGTTCCACGTTATCACTCGGTTCACATTGTGAACGCTGGATTTTAAAATTAAAATATCCCTTCCTAAAAACTTCTGAGAGTGCACTGCTGTTGTGAATACCCCCCAAAAATTGTAAGACTAAATTTAATGTTTATAGTTATGCTGAATAAACACTCTATAGAGTATAGAACGAATAGAACCATAAGTTACTACTCAGTTGTATAGAGATTTAAACATCAGATACAGTTTGTTGTTATAAATAATTTCATGGAAATAAAAAATAAGCATTTTTGGTAATTAAGCATTACATTTAATTGTTAAGTCAATATAATGTATCCATTAATGTCAAGTATACATTTATTTTTTCTTCAATTTTTAAATAATTTACTCCTTGAGTACTATTGTCTAGTTAACATTAAGAAAGACGGTATGATACTACGGTAATTTAATAATTTTAAATTCACCTTCTAGAAACATTTTGCACCCTTGCGCAAGTGACCTTTCCTCCCATCCCAAGTTACCATGGCAACGCCTGACGTCACATTTGTCTCGTTATAGTAGGAAGAAGATTCGTGACGTCATACTACGTATCCATGGAAACGGTAAGAGAAATAGGGGGCGGGGTTGTGGTGGCTCATGAGCCACTACAGTTTTTGTTGACGGTTCTGTTTGATCTAAACTAACAAAACCACTTCTGAGGCCAACATTCACCACTTTTTGTGTTATCTCCCTCTCTCTCTCTCTGGGTAAAAGGGAAGGAATGCGATGGGGAAGATGTCTACAGACTGCATTTAAACCAAACGTGCGACTGATTTCTCACAATTTCTACTTTGTTACTTAAAGTTTTTACTTTTACCCGTACGACTAAGGACGGTCAGGAGATTGGAATAATATAACACGCAGAAAAATCCAACGTCAATTGCAAGATTCGAACCTATCACAGTTGTGATTGGGCTTTTGAAAACAGCAGATCTTGCAAATGAGCCGTCTTCTTCCAGCTCAAGTTTGGTTTGGTTTTTAGATACACATAGACTACCGTACATAGAGAATTAGGTAGACTAATATTGTAATCTGATCGGTCAAGTTTAATAAGAAAGAAGAACAAATAAAAATGTAAATAATTGAAGAATTGTTTTGATCTAAATAATTATGAATGAGGAGCTTATAACGCAATGGGCAATAGAAATGTGTTATAACTGTAGCTAGGACTTTCTTTTTTAAATCTTAACTTTTAATTATAGTAATTAGAGAGGTATAATATACACTTCAGCATCTGTTGCAGTAGGCCTAAAGCAAACTGTATAAAGTAAAACGGGAAACGTATAAATTAATATAAAGATTAGTAGGCCCTTCTTTTTGTTTAAAATTAATATTGTAATGAAACTTCCATCACATATTAGCTCTAAACAGTAGGTTTATATTCAGGTCTACTTCATTTCGTAAAATGTGTTCGACTGAAAATGAACAAAAAATACTGAAAATAAGAAAGGAAAATAATGTTAAAAGATGATTAAAATATTTCAATTTAGTGGAATGTAAAACTGCAAAAAAAGTAATTATTGAGGTTATGGTTAACATTTATAGTACAGGTAGGTCTAATATCGATAGGAAACGCCATGCATACAAAACATTTAGTCACGTGTTTCCGGCCCGCTGTCTCCTGCATGACACGTTCTTATCTCGAATATTCTGTGGATGACCCTCTAAGAATGAAACGTTATTTATTATGTTGACAAAGTTACTTGATTGAGTTCAGAGTCCAATGATTAGGCGTAACTATTATGAAACGACGAGGATTTATTCTTACAATTTGTCGCACTTATAAGCTACCGTATATCCAACTAACAAAAACTTTAGCTTACATATCAGTGCGTGTAAATATTCCAATCTTATAATCTCGAGTTTTATCGGATTACAAAATGATATACATTATCTTCAAAACGGCTTTACTGTTGACAGAAGTACATTGTCTATAACTTTACACAAATTAACTTGTGTTTAATCAAAATGTATGTATTTATGAAAGAAAGGATTTAAATATAATTAGTAGGCCTAACACATTTATGAAAAAAGAAATAAATTAAAATTGTATAGCACTGAATAAACCAATTCTTTTTATATTAATGTATAATTTATAATGTTTAGATTAATGTAGACCATAATTTTGGTTTAAATTGCAATCACATAAATGAAGAGAGAAAGTAAATTTGAATGAAGTTAACTTTCGTCTTTATAATAATTAGGCCTACTATACATAAATACTATTTTCCTTTTGGGTGTTGACTTTGTGGATTGGTAACTGTGGTAATTATATGATTTTAATAAGACGTGAATCGATTGTTCCAACACCACAAAACAAAAACATTGTGGAATGCGCATTTAGACTAGGTTATACTCAAATTTTCACGACGGAAGTAAACATTATACAGCCTTGAAATGAGAAATCGATTACATGTTTGCATGCAAGATGGTTCTTCAATAAAACTACTGTAGGGATTCTACACGGCTAGAGAGACCTCATTCATTCTTTACTTGCATGATTCTTGATGTAAAAGCTCTATTGGCTTGCACCATAGCTTGTTGTCAGTCTTTACCCAAATTTTATCCCATTTTGAACTCTGTAGAAAACAAAGAAATAAGTCTGTCAAGTCCGCTGACGTTAGATGCAGCTAGGTACCGGTACCCAAAAATAATGTAAACAAACCAGTGGAAGGAGGTGACGGCTCCTAACGTAGTATTACTGTACAATGCATGAATAGAAATAGATTTTTATAACTTTTTTCTCTCACAAATTTTGATCTTTACAGTTTTCCTGTAAAATATATAGTAAGTACCTCTAAAAAACACCGTTTTCCCACAAAATCAGTACTTTTGAAAATAGAAGTGATGAGGGTCCGGGTAACATTTTCGGAAATGTCTTTAAAACTACAAATCACAAAATGTATTTTATTTTTAAATTGTAATAAACTTAAAAGTTCTTTCAAACGAACCTCCACACGACAGTGTCATTCATTTTTTGGGGTACCCAACTTTGCTCTCGAACAAAATTAAGGATGGTACATGCCTTTTTAAGTAAGATATGGAATTATCAAAATGTGGATTCCGAAGGTTTTTGCACAAAGAAAAGGTCATCTATCCACACAGCCCACTGCGTTATCCAAGTCACAACCGAAATAACATTGAAAATTTTACCGTAAGAACGAGGAGGAAGAAATTCGCTTCTTTTTTGTCTCAAATGTAAAACTTGTCTTATTCCAGTAAGACACACATATATATATATATATATATATATATATATATATATGTGTGTGTGTAGAATATCTTTTAAGGGCAGTTTAAGAAACGGAGCTGCAAATTACAAAGTTGTAATAAAGCACAAGGTCGATGAATTTTGTTTCACGGAAAGACCAGTCTAGCCTTATACGAGAAGGATTTCGAAGATTAAGATTAGGAAACAAAAATAAAAAATCAACTTACGTAAACAAACATGTAAATAATACATATTATGAGGGAGTAATATAAATAACTTTAGAAAGTCTTAAAGTTTGCAAGGAAGTCGTAAATAACTTATCAAGTTTTCTGTTGACTTGTTTTCTTACTAGTGCTAGAGGGGAGGGATAGGTGCGACTTGTTGATAGTTTTATTTGTAAAACAATAGACTTGAAAGTTCAAACGTCTACATTAACATATTTTATAATGCAAGATTTGGGTTACGGGTGTGTAAGTGATAAAAACAACGCGACGTTAACATAAGTTAAACATAAGGCTGCTAAAGTTGGCCACCATGACATTATACCTTACAAAACTCATGAAATTAACTCTGTCTTCCACAGCATTTCGTTATGTATGTGCCTCACCATAAAGTGGGACGGGTATAGTAAGGAATGAAGCAAACAAAAAATAAAAGTCAAAACCTATAGAATAGTGTAAAAATGTATGGCAATGGGGAATAAAAAAAATATACATTTAACAAACACTTGTGAACAAATATATGTTTGAAAAAAACAAATTGTTGCTCTATTGATGTATCTGTAACAATAGGGTTTCAATCCATAATAAAATTAACTCAAATTGGTAAAATTTAGGTTAGGGGGATAGTAATTGAATTAATTAGATCAATGTTTGCCACATTGAATAACTACTCTGCAGGAATTGGACGACTACCTTACTCCTTCGTCCTTACCATATACTTGGCAACTTATTTCGGTTGTAACTGGAGAAATGGTGCCTATTAATTTGCATTTGATTTTAACAAACACTTTTAGAATGGCAGAAATCGCTCTAGGTATATGATCTTCATTAGCGATCTAAGTTGTCTACATTACATTTTGTTAACTTGATTATTTAATACTGAAATGTACTTTTTTGTTCATTCATATAAACTATATTACATAATAATTTAAACAGGAATTGTAGAAGTCAGCAAAATTGAAACGAATTTAAATAATTCAACCACGCAACTGAACCGCTGATGTGAGTTGAGCAAATTTCCAAAATTAAGTTTATAGGCCTATGTTTTCGGGTTTCAACCAACAACTTGGGAAACAGGTCTATTCACGACGGTGCTGAATAGCTGCAAAATGGTTTGCACGCCATTCCGCATATTGGGAGTATCTTCAATACACAAAGCATTGTGTGCTTCGCACGTCAATCCCCATATTGGGAGTATCATCAACACACAATGCATTGCGTGCTTCGCACGCCAACCCCCACTGTAGAATCCACCACATGACTTTGAACCAGGTATTTCTATGGTATTTTACGTTTTAATCGATTTTGGGGGAACCAAGCGAGCTATAAGGTCGCGTAAAAAAACAAAATGTGCAGAATAACATCCTACATTTATATTTGTAGAAAAAAGTCAAAAACAAATTCATTTTCGTAGGAAAAATCTAAAAAATAGTTACTTCCGGTCAAAAAACGTCTTCCGGTTGTTGGATTTTTTTGGCTAACGAACTCGTCCGAGCGACGTAGACAACCAACATGTGTACCAAATTTGAACCAAATCGGACTTAAAATGCGGCCGCTAGAGTGCGAACACATTTATACATATATATAATATGATTTTTAACGACACCCTAAAAAGTGTTCTGGTGACCATGATCGGTGCTCATTTGCTACTCCCGACCTTGGGTCTTACCATAAAGGCCACTGCAATAGCTCATATTTCCTATGGAAATTCGCTAATAATGGCATCGTCTACTAGACTTGCAAGTATTAAGGGTCTGCTCCAGTAAACGAGAAAGCAACCGGAAACGCAACCGCTTCTCACTGTATCCCTATCTAAACAGTGCAATTTCTTGCAGCTAAACGCTTTGACATTGCCTCATTTCAAACCATTTTATAAGTTTATCTTTTGTAATTGAGTGTTGAAAAAAAAACTGAATATTCTTTATAACATTTCGGATCCGGCTTGCAAATTATTTTTCATTATTAATTTTGTATTGTATTAGGAAAAAAAATTCAAATTTTGTACTTACAAAATGTCAGTTACATAACAAATCAAAAGCATTTAAAAAATGTAAATTGCAAGACGGATGCGTATTGTGACAGTGCTTAAAGTGAGACCTTGCAAACAATTTTATGATAAAAAGTAAACGAAATAAATGGTTTGAAATTTAACATTGCTCTTATGGGATAAAAATCCAAGATGGCCGCTACTACAGGAGACCCTTAACGAAGAAATCTTTAAAAAATATATATTAATAAGTAGGTAACAAATGTGTAGCGCATAATGCTGAAATCAAAAAGTCTAATAGCGATTACATTCTATTGACGTATCAGTTTAAATCTTAAACAATGTTTGTACGAGTATGTCTGTCAACTGTGCAATTAAACACCGTTTCATCATTTGGTCTGTTTCATTTACGTGATAAATTTAGATCTACTGGATTTATATTAATTAATTAAAATCGTTTAAGGCTTGCCTTTTACGTCTTGGGTCCAAATATTGTCCGAGGTTGTATTTTGTAACGAAAGGCATTAACATACACCTTCATGATTGTTTGAATGCTAGCCTATTATACATTTTACTAAAATGATAACACGTGCAATCACACACGCACAAAATGTAGCACATATAATTATGGTGGTTTCTGTTATGCAATGCACTTGGGACTGTATTTGTTTGAACAGGTAGGCGGATTTTATAACTTATGAGAGGAAGTTGATTTAAAACGAAATAAATAAATATTTTCCACTCGTTCCTCCGAACGAATCAATTAGTTAAGTCTTAAATTCCTATATATATTTTTGTACATGACGCCCGCGTTCGGTCATAACTACAACCGTGCCAAATTTAAAATCTGTATCCGTACGTAATTTTTGTGTGTTTTAACTCGGTGTCCTCAAATTAAGTAATGGGCTATAAATAATATACACCTTCTATGTACTGCTCTAAAACATAAATATATCCGTATCTCGTAGTGTTCTTGTATTTATTAATGAAGATTCGAACATTTACACAATTGAAGTTTTTCTTGCAAAAATATAAACAATTAGTTTAGTAAAATATAAGTTTTCTAAGGCCATACTGAAAGAAAAATACAAAAACTAAACAATAGTTTTACATAACATACAGTTCACCATACAAAAATAGTTCAAATTATAAACTAACAAGAATATAATATCAAAATAGCAAGTTTACTTTTCTCCGAAATCCCGGTAAAGCATCGCATGTAAATAATCTTTCATACAACACGATATTTTCCTGAATTCGAACCGGGACTTTGAGTTTTGGAGTCGGGTACGCTGACTACTAGTCAGAAAAATTCCTGAGAACTACTAAGAAACAACTGAACTACTTAGGTATACTCGATTAGTTTCCGAGAGTCGAGTGTCAGGCTTTCAAAACTTTAAAACCATATCTTTCAAATCTGTAGGGCAGGATGAAAATGAGTTTTAGTACTTAAGATTTGATATTCTGACAAACATAGAAGGGCTATATTGTTAAAATCACAAATTTTGAGTAACGAAAGGTAACGTTTAAACTTTTTATCGACATACAGATCACGGAACTAAAACCAGATAGCCTACCTATATATTCTTAATTGACCAACGACATTATAATGTAAACAAATTTATACTTCTATATAATATCTTGTTACATTAATTCTTTCATTACAGTCCCGTGGGTATTGTTTCAAGGAAGGTGGAAAACTAAAACTGTTGATAGAAAAGGAAATACATTAGAAATACGTTGGACAGAAGGGAAAGTCTTGAACAAGGAATGGCACACTTTCTTCTTCTCCTGGTGGTACTGTAATAATTGACAACAAGCTGTATCTCTGTGACAGCTTATTTACACCTTGTATGTAAATTCTTTGTTGAAGGACTTTGACAATTTACAACTAGTTTAATAATATTTGTATACTCTACATTGTTTGTATGTTCAAATCGTTATAATATACTGTATATTTAAACAAATATATGTATATTTTAATACTTGTAGGAAGCTGTAACCGATTTGCCAGGATAAGATAGCAATGCCTGTCAGGCTTCTTCTAAAGAAATGTATACCATATCTAATAATATAGAACTGTTAGTATATGATTTAGGTTCTGTATGATGTATTTATACGTTTTAAAAAAGCTTATACGCATTTTCAACTCTAATTTTATTTACAGTAAACCATAAGTCAAATCTACTTGAGTAGTATCTGTTCATAAATTTATACAAGTATAGTAACGGACTGTTTTTATTATGCGCGATAAAACGCGCGGCAGCCTCATTTTAATAAGTACAGTAATGAGGTTACAATGAGACAACGGTAAACGCATGAGTTTCGCTTTAATAGAGTAGGCCTAAAGAGTACCATTTTATTTTAATCGAAACAAACCTTTTCCTCTTTATAATAAGACAAAGATAAAATAAAGAAAACATTTATTTTAATGAGTTCATCGATCAATTTTGCAAATTCAGGCCATTTATGTCTTCTGAAGATGATATGAAACTGATGTTTACGATCGTTCCTATAAGCTAGTTTCGGCGCTGTCACATATCGAGATACTTCCTTCCGTATGTCAAAAAGGGCAGTACTAATGTCGCAACATAAACAATGTCAATTTAAATCGTTTCAATAATATTGTTGCTCAATACTTCATTCCAACAAGAAATTAACACCAAAGAGGTAACCTGTTTGCATGGTAATAGACTTGATGTCCGATTACAATTTAATCAAGTTGTTAGGCCAGTCATATTAGACATTAAAATCGCAAAGCGTGATGTATTTCTGATTTTTTTAAATATATTGTTAGGACTAGTTTTGATAGTGTAAACCTTAGTTTGAAGCTTCGAAAGACCTGTCCTCCCTGCGAATTATGTGAAAATCTGCAAAATATTCGGATTTTTCCTGTTGCGTTATAACTGGTAAACTATTCGTTTTTTCTATAGTAGTTGTTTGTAAAATACGCAACAATTTAAGCTTAACCGCAGTTTTATACATTTAATAGTTTCCGATATAAGGTAATTTTCCCCAATTTTACTCTCGTTTTAGACTAAACATCAGTATAACTGTCCTAAGAGAAAAGTCATAGATAATGAAGTAGTAGTATATTTAATTGGCTTCCTATTAAACACAAAACGAAGTCTGTATCACTTAATCGTATAAAACATAAAATCGAAACATTTTATTTTTGAAGAAATAGCCTAAACATACATAACAATTTGTAGGCATTCGACGAAAGATACATTCATTGAATCAAGTTTAAAGCTGGAAAAGTATATTTACATGTATATATTTTATTAAAAAGGCTTAATGTTTTGGTTGATCACAGTCGAATTCCGGGACCGAAGGAAGTTTCTGGGATATTTTGTTCTTCTTGGGCTGCTTGTTTGAAGGCGAAGGATCGTCGGGGCGTCATCGTCAATCAAACGAGGCAGAATTTTAACGACGTTGTGGCAAGTCTTGCCAGTACACAAAGCTAAGCATTTAAGCGCCCAGTTCTCCGGGAAATGCAAACTCCTTCTTGCCCTTACATGAGAGCGATTTGAGAAGGATTAGTAGGGCTAGTTCGCATAATGGTATTATTGGAACTAAATCAAGAAAGATCTTCGACCAACCTCACTCTGTGGTATGTGCGATAGGAATGGAAGGTAGCAGTCTCAAGCCCAAACCGCAGAGGATAACGAGTAGGTTCACACCCTCACCAACCAAAATCACGTTCTCGTAGGATGTGCTATGGTAAAGATTGTTGGTCCAGATAACATCGTTGTTTGTATCTTCTATCGCTTTCTTAGTTTCAATGTCCTCGAATCCAACTGGCAATGAGACGTCGTTTATTGGAATCGTTGGCTAACAGTTTCTTCTGAGGCACTTTGGTGATAGTTGAGGCGTCAACACGATCTCGTTGCAAGAAAGGACAGCGTAGCGAGCAATCATTCTGTAGTTTTAGTTCTCCTGAAGGTCCCATCCTCAGGGTATCCATCAAACACCACCGACACTTTCCTGACAAAGTGGTCGAATACGTATGTGATGTAGCTAGCTAGCAACGATTGCTCTGATCGAATCCTTTTATTAAGGGTCGGCTCTAGCTGTCGGCCATGTTGGTTGACACTCCATAAGACCAATGTTAAATTAAAATCCATATTTTTCCTTTATTTTTGATCGGATAATTATGAACGATATGTCATTTTAAAGCTATGGCCAATACGCATGCAAATGGCTTTTCCAAAATTAAGAAAAACGTTTTGTTTAATATTTATTAACAATTTAAAAAATTAATTTTTAATAATTTTTTATGTTGTCACTATTAGTTATAGCGAAAAAGTACCAAGCCATTTGCATGAAGAATTTCGTCCCCAAGAGTTTGGTATTTTTTTGAAAACTCTATTTGAACAATTGTTGGTTTTAAATGGATTTAGGCTGAGCAATGTCCGTGTAACCTACCGCCGCTATAGGGTGACTTTAAATATTTTTTTACGTTGTAACTATTAATTATACCGAAAAATTATCAAGCCATTCGGATGAAGAATTTTGTCCCCAAGAGTTTGGTATTTTTTTGAAAACGCTATTTGAACAATTTCGGGTTTTAAATGGATTTAGGATGAGCAATGTCCGCATAACCTACCGCCGCTACGCTGGAGTCGCAGGTTGCTTTCTGTTTTACTAGAGCCGACCCTTAACAGGTGACTTTGTGGAGAAGGTACAAACGTACTGGCTCCAAGAGAGATGTTTTGAGGGAGTGGAGTATATGGACACGTATTTCTCACTACCCGTTGTATGCGACTGTCTACGACGTCGTAAGAAAAACAGAGATTGTAACGTAGGTATCTACAGTGTAAAGGGAAGCCCGTTACGATGACCGAAGACGCACAGTCACCGACCGACCGATTGAATGATCAAACGTGTTTGTTTCCAGTACAATTTTTCATCACGGCAGTTCACTACGTCAGGGAAAATAGAAAAACAATGAAATATTAATCAATCTTGTTAGAAAGACCAACTAAATCGTCCTTTGAGAATATAATCAAAAGTTTCTATGGTCAAAGGTAAGTTTAACAAATCTCCCCTGCACATCTATCTTCATTAAACTGACGCACCCGTATCTTTATTATATGTCTCTTATCAAGGAAAACATTTTTCTCCAGCAGAAGACAACACGGACAATCATTGCCAGATCCGCTCGTGATACTTCGGCAACACAACTGTAAAATGATTCCCGACGGGGAAGTAATCGTATGGCATCGAGCGTGAGAAATACGTGCAAATGTATGTGCAGCCTTTAAGGCAACAAATGAAAACGTCAGAAAAATTTGCAGTTTTTCATGTATTACGCAGCGAGCACGAGGTTTTTCGAAACTGGAAACTTGCGTTGAATACCATAACTGATCCTAACAACTTAATACAAATCACAATTATATCACGCTTTGCGATTTTAACGTTTTTTATATAAGTTTTAACTGGCCGATTGGTATTGGAGTGGTATGCTTAAGTTAGTTTCCTGTGCAATCGTGCATACACCATCTTTAGCCATTGTTCTTTTTGTGTATTATTGTTCTTATTTTGACGGAAATATTCTTTAGCATAACAGGAACTTTCTTCCGACATACCTCAAAGTTAAGGATAGATCACATGAATTTATTGACATTTATTTGTAATTTTTAATGATTCGTAAATATTTTCTAGAACTGGACAATATTACTTTTTTTTCTGGCAGTAGTTTATGTTGCTATGTATAGGTTTTCAACTAATAATTATGAAAGTTGGTCTAAACTTTCATGAAAATGAAATAGATGAATCCAATTTTAGCCTTCCACGTTTGATATAGAAAGGCGCAATATTTAGTGCGCAAATAGGACTTGGCAATCCTCACTGAACTGTAATCAAACTAGCATTTACAAACGAACTGCTGACGTAACTTCACTTTTAAACTCTCGATATCGTGTTTTTTATTGTAAAATTATACGTACATTTAGTTTGTGTTAATTGACAATTATAGGTTAAAGGTTAAACTGTATGTAATCAGCTGTTATCTGTACGAAACCGTTACGGTTAAAGTCGTTCTATAATGATACAGAATATATTTTACTTTACTTTAAACTTTCAGCATTCTATTCCTTACCTGACCGAACTGGTTGTTCATGTCCTGCCTCTCCTGAAGAGCGACAACACTAGCCGTAGCCGTAGCAGTCGCTGTAGCAGCTGCTACCATGGCGGCAGCACTTAGCGCCGTAGAAGGGGTGTGGTACTGCCCCTCTGCGCCACCACCTCCGCCACCACCGTTCATCCCAACCCCGCCATAGGCAGATCCGACACCACTCCTGCAACAAAACAAATATTAAAGATTTTAAAACAATATCTTAAGTAATATATCAACGTGGGAAATTGTAACGTCTCCAGTTTACCTAATGATTGACGTTTTCCCCAAATTTAGGGTTATATCCCAACGAGGACCCCATTTTTTCTGACGAGCCCACAATAACCGAGCTGGGGTGTTTTTATTAAACATTATAGTATGTAGTATAAAGAGAGGAATAGAAAGACATTTTTCTTTTTTTTAATTTAAAGCACTGATGGGCTTTTAGCGATTCAAAATATGTTTTTTAGTATTGCAATTACGCATCAGCCGTGTTTAGCTCGTATTCCTTAAACTTTATCGTCAGATAAATTCCTACCCTTTAGTTAGAAGCCAGCCGGAATGGAAAGAAAATCATCATAGTAAAGTTGAAATTAATTAGGCATTTTGCTATTTATCCTAATAAAACTGTAAACCTTCCTTCATAACAATTATGGGTTGCTCGAATAAAAACTTAAATAATTACTTGTTTTCTGATCTTATTTTACACCGGTAGTGTTTCATCTAGTAATATCCTAAAATGTTGTGTTACCAAGAATTCCGCTCGGCTGTTATGTTTTATCTACCAGCTACCAGGTTTAGCTAGAAATAAATCCCTCCTTCTTTAATATTTAAAATAATTTTAAAAAATTAGAATGTTTACATTTCTCCAAGTGCTACAGAACCACGTGTTCACAGTGCATTAGTAGTTAAACAAATATAATCTGTTTGGTGATAAAGCTTGAATTAATTTAAATACGATCAAAATATATTGCTTATTCCTTGGTCACGTGGTAATCCAATCGTTATTTTACTGCAGAATATATCTGTTTGTCATCCTTAACATAGAGCTAGCTGTAGGCTACTGTCCAGTCAAGTAATATATAGTACTTTGTACTCGGGAGGTAAGTCATAGACTTCCGGGTAGAAGAAAAGGCAACAGGGAAGTTCAATACGATTTAGAACATCGGTCATAAACAAACAACATGCCAACCTTCCTCAAGGTCGAACGATGTTTCGTGAGTAGATACAAATAAATCTTGTTTGTATTGCAGACATTGGAATTATCAAATACATTTCGTCATTTATATAGTTATACTGTACTTTGAAAGTTGGCAACATCATTCTCAAATAATTACACAACAGCACAAAGGCACAAGTCAAGTTATTGCTACGACTATTCTCTAAATAAAGGTGCGTTCACATTATCCAACGTTTTTTGAAATGCAGTTAATTTACTATAATTTAAAAAAATGTAGGCCTATTAGTTACCTCTTGTAATATAATCTCCATAGCGGTAATCTATTTTAGTATTATTAATGAGCAGCGAGCGCCATTTAAAGAAAGAAGCAACGGTAATTATTACTGTCAATTTGTTTCTTTTAAATTTTTTAGAATTATACGAAATTATACACAACGTCGAGATATTCTATCAAAATTAAGTAGGCCTACCTATTCTATAAAAAATGGTTTAAAAAAATATTTACCTAGAATTTAAATGAGCCTATTCGTAGCAATTTTAATATTAAATTGATCAGCATTGCAACCAGTTTGCATACAATAACAATCCAGTAAATCAGGAGTTGATCAAAAGAGTACCAACTATTCAGGAAATAAAATCAGGCTTTGGCCTCAAGTGGTGTGGTTTGCTATATATTATATTGCAGAAATAAATGTTCAAATAATTCGAAATTCTGTTGTTCCTGAAAACCAAACAGTACCACTTCCTTTATTAATTTCTCCCGGAACGGATGTAATTCAAAGAAATTTGAAGAGACGAGCCCAAATAAAGATAGAGTACTGTACTTTCAAGAGAACTGCACGTATGCGAGAGTTGCGTTCGAAGTAGCCCCACGGCCTTTACAAGCTCAGAAAAGACGAAGACGAAAATTGTAACTATTCACAGCAAATTCCACAAAAACGACACATTACGATCTGGAAGACAAGCAGCAGTCAGCAAGACCATTGTTACGTGAACCAAATGTTGTTAGTAATGAGATGTAATATAAACATACAATATAAATAACAATATGCAAATAAATTAACAAAAATTATAAAAAAAGGTATTAAAAATATGCTTGGTTTTTAATACAAGACAATGTTTCTATACAATATAAATACGGTACGTTAACTAGTATTGTAAACAAAATCTTTAACAAATTTTACTTATTGTTTAATATAGTTTAGTGTGTTTAAAAAGAGGGCAGTTTCCGAGGAGTTTGAACAAGTTTTTTGTATTAAAAATTGATTACATTAATAATTATGGATCGTTGATGGAATGTGATGGTAGTTGCAACTTGACACTAAAATAGTTCAAAACATATAAGTGTGTCAAGGTTTCAGTAACGTTCTAGGCTGCTTTATTGCAAACTTTTCTAGTAAAACAGCAGCTGATATCTATCTGTGTCATATTCCCTATTGTGAAATTGTTGTTTTGCATTTCAAATCGAAACAAAGGTCCATGATTTAATGGTTTTTAGAAAGTGCACTGTTGGTTTTAATGAATGAAGTCCTAAGTAGTTGTTAACATGGATTGTATTTTGAGATAACCACCGTTAACTACAAATAAGAATTTTCTAATTTTAGAATTATGTTTTATAAATGTGCCTTTTAGAAGTGATAAATATAACAACTGGATAACCACATTGTCCTACTCAAATCTTTTGGACATTCGTTTGGGGCGAATATATGAACATAACCTTAAAGTATAACCTAGTCTAGGTTTAAATATAATTATTGAAGCTAAACGTCCTTACTGTCCTTATTATATCAATATCCTTACTATGTATCAACTCCTATAAAAGCGAGTGTACGATCGTACGTACGTAAGTGAGTAACATATAATATAACAGCTGAGTTCACCCTTCTTCTGAAACCCAGTGTAGATTATAGTTTGGTGTAATGTTTACGACTTCAATTGTTATAATTTCTTGTGAAGTTTAATTTTTTAAATATGAGTTACAGCACTAATGAATACAATAATATACGTTATAATATTTTTGCTTTGAGGTTATAAACTATATATAAATACAACATTTTATCATCAATATAATTTTTTTATACAAATTTAAAGAAGAAATAGCCGCCTACCTATTCGTTTAACAGCTGATTTCACTCATCATCTGTAATACTTAAACAAACCCAGTGTAGATTATAGTTTGGGGTTATGTTTAGGTAGGCCTAGGTTTCACGGGGGTTTACTAGTAACAAAATAATTAGCAGTTCCTCTGCCCTTCTTCGTATCAACAGCAACTTTACTGTTAGCTGCATCCTAACATAAGGCCTAAGTGATTTACGTTGTCAAAACTGCTGAAACATTCACATGGTTTACATAAACGTAACCAGTTGATATAAGCATTTTGTTAACAATCGGTAATAATCCTATTACTTTAAATGAGCAATTCTTGTATCTATCTTTGTATCTGTCGCGGATCTCGAAAACGGTCTAACGATTTTGATGAAAATTTGCATACAGGGGTTATTTGACGTCAGGAATTAAATGCGCTAGGTCTTATGTCTTCAAAAACGCGCATAAAGTCTGAAAAATACGCATAAAATTTAAAATCTGAACTTATTTTTATACCACCTTTCAAGTCATTTAGAAGGCGAATAGGTACAGCTTCTTTTTATACCTCCTTCAAAGTCACTAAACATTCGAATAGATACATTATAGATACAATCCAGATGTTAAAAATACTAAACGATGCTCGTTCACCCAGGTACAAACGAACCAAAGATTAGTGAGAGCGTTTTCCAACTGGAAGCGAAGCAGCCATCTGAGGCCGTAGGCCGAGGCGGGGCTGTGGGGCGAAGCGTCCAGGGGCAGAGCCCCTAGTAATTATTAAATATAGGCTAATAATTGATTTGGAATAAAGTACTAAATTCATCAAAAGAAAAAATATTCATACTTTTCTTCAAAAAGAACACCTTCCTACCAAATTAAATCTTTGTAAGAATTATAGTTTTAGAAATGAAGACCAGTAGACATCTTGAACCGCTAATTATTATAGTAGAGTAGGGAGGTATGAAAATTATTTTCTTTTCAATTATGTATCAAATAGAGTGATAGTAATTCCTACAAATTAAGAATAAGTTTACCCTACATCTTACATTAAATTATTATTTCAAATTTCGGCGTGATGGTAGTACAAGTAAGTGGGGGAGGGGAGGGGATTTTTTTTTAAACGATTTACACATTACTTTCTGTAGACTTTTAACAAAAACTACTGAAAAGGTAAAAGTAAATACCGAGGTCTCTTAAGAAAAGATATTTTGCTTTTGATCAGTATTTCCTGTATTAAATTATACCTATAAGAAATATACTCCTAACCGAAGAAATAATAGTGTTTACGTTAGTTATTCAATTGTCCTTAGACATTTGTCCAACTTTGTAGTTAATCACAATTAAAAAAGTTTGTGCATTCAAATACAAACACACATGTTGGGGGAATAGTTGTACCTTTGGGGTAGGGCGTAGGGGCACGGAATTTATCTTGTCGGACCTGATTCTTGCAAGGGGTTGCAAGATCGGAAGACTGGATGTTTCGCATTTTTGTTGGTGCAAATTTTATAATACATAAAACCTAGATTGTAATCACCCTGACAAACTGAGACTGCAAATTTAACATATGCAAAGGTAAAATATGCCATAGATATAGATCATAACTAAAAGGTACATCCGTGACATCAATACCATTCATCTTTTGTTATGTTTCAATTTGTATGTGTGCTTTACTTTAAGAGTAAACAGGATCTTTGAAATTTGTGTGAAGTGTTTGTTCAATAGCTATTAACTTTAGTTTCTGTAGTAATTTCTTATAAATAAAGCAAATAATCATTCCATGAAATCAAATTCCAATTGAATTTTGTTTACCAGATACAAATATTATTCATTTTAAGCCTGATCATAAAAATATGAAAGGATAGAAAATTCACATATTAATTTCAACTGTTAAATGTGGTTTAAGAAGGACTAGTGCAGGGGTTCTTAATTAATATTATGGAGTGATCTTCATGGAACGGATTATCTAATTAATTTCAACTCTTGGAATTAGAATTTTCCCACAACAAAAGGGGATATTATCTACACGATCGTGTCTTCATCATAATCTTCGTATGGTTAATAAATGCATTACTTAACAAACTATCTAAAACTTATACATTTCTAGACTTTTAAAACTTATACATTTCTAGACTTTTATTTCACTGAAAAAGTAGACGACCTAATTCATGTTTTGCACATTATATCAAGGCATACTTTATTAATTTGGTTTAAGAAGTCCATCTCGTAAAGTAAAATATCAATTTGCATAAAAAAAACAAACAAACAAACAAAAAACATTGGGTTTGCTTAAGATCACACGTTGGAAGTGATAACTTCTATGACCGATTTATATTTTTATCAGTACAGTATTAATATTAGAGGAGAATAAAGGTCAACAAATTACACAGAGTCTAGGACCGAGGGCCAGTTACCTAAAAACTTTGACGAGGGTAATTTGACAGCCAGAGGCTTGGCGGAGCGAGGGCCAGCCGGCTAGGCATCAGTGACCTGTTCTACTGTGCGGTGGGTGTGGGGGTGGAAAGGTTTTAATTATCGTTTATGTATTCCGATAACAGTATGATTATAATATTTATATAATTATAATATTTCGTCGTATTATCACTTTATATAATTAGAATTTAAAAAAAACTAGAGGACTTACCTAAACTGTTTAGTCACAGTATTTTGCCGATAACAGTTTGATTATAATATTTGTATAATTATAATATTTCGTCGTATTATCACTTTATATAATTATAATTAAAAAAAAAAAAAAACTAGAGGACTTACCTAAACTGTTTAGTCACAGTATTTTGCCGATAACAGTATGATTATAATATTTGTATAATTATAATATTTCGTCGTATTATCACTTTATATAATTATAATTATTAAAAAAAAACCTAACCTAACCTAAAACTCTTCTATAGAAATTAGTTTAGAGTCGTACTCTATGCATTTAATCTTACCCCTTCCCTGAATCACTTCCGCTCTGGGGAGTCGACTGGCCCTCGGCCCTACCTGGCTGTTTTGACAGTTTATGACCCCCACGGCAAAAGATCGGCTGGCCCTCGCTCCGTTTTCCAATTACACAAGTCAATACATTGTCAAACAATATTATATCATATATATTTCAATATAATATTATTGTGTATCATCTATTCCCTCTCCACGCGCTTACTTGTCTATATATTATTCTATGTATCGCCTATTCCCTCTTCACGCTCTGACTTGTGTCTACGTAAAAAGTTTGCGTGACGCGAGATTTCAGAAACATAGTCAAGCGAAAGTGCCCAACGGGCCAATAGAAGTTATCACTTTAAAAAGAAAAGTCGAAAATCCATTACTTTAATTTGCGAAAGTTAGATTAAACACATCTACTACGCTTTCAAGGCAAGTGTGCAGTCGCACAACAAAAACGAAACTTATAAAATTAAAGTATTATATCCCCAATTAACTGTACCCACATTATCCCTCTGATCGTCATATTTAACCACTTTTGTCGATCTTAACCCATTCATGAATAAGAAAGTAAATAATGTAATAAAGTCCTACAGTTACTTCATCCCTCTCCTTTGCGTAATACATTCAACCCCTTGCACACTGCTCATCCCCTTACTTAACTGAAGTGAGTGTTAAATCAAGGTTATGTTGTGAACATTTTAAGCAACCGGATAAGGGCGAAGAATCAAGGCGTAGTACGAATTCCCCATCTCAACATGACATGCACAGCATTCTTTATTTACAAAATGGGAAGAAATGCTGTTATAGCGTAAGAAATATATGTGGTGGGATAAAACAACGTTTAATTTAGTAATATCTACATTCATTGTTAACAAAAATATATTAACAAATTGGCATAGTGGTAACGTGAGGTTTAATATGTGACACCAAAATCAAATAGGTGTACACAAACAGAATTCCATGACAATGGATAAACATAGGCTGGATAATAACATGTCATCATGCAATCTATTTACGAATGAGTTTAAATGCTAATTTGTTTAAACGAATGATGATAAATGATTTAGAAAATGAAAAATTGCGTTTAGTAACTGGTTTTAAGAATTTTACTAATTTAGTATGATCCAATATTTATTTTAACCACAAAAATTCCAGAAACGTAGGCTAATCTTAAACGGTAAACATATTATTAAACGGGGATGATGTGTTGTCACTTGTCTTGTCTTGTTGGAAGGAAGTCAGTTAATTTCAGTATCGTCCAAGACTCGACTGGCACATTATGGAAGACCTACACGGCGCTCTGACTAATAATTTGGAAATCGTTAGCCAACACATTTAATCTTTGCTTCAATTAAATTAAACATAAAATTTTGTTAAAATTATACATTTTTACGGCAAATTTTAAACAATACGAAATTGTTGATGTTTTTAGTTTTTCTGGCGTAGTAACTGGTATATAAACCACGAATGTTTTTAACTGAGGAAGTAAATTACGAATTAATAAGAAATTATCTTATGAAAACATACACGAATTTACTTCATTCAATTAAAGGGATATAAGTTATTATATTGTTGTAAAAATGTGGGTTATATTCATTTTTATATATTAATATGTGTCCTGGTAAGAAAAAATATACTTGCATGAGTTTTATTGGCTAAAATATAGGACCGTTGTTTTATCTCTAGTATATACATAATATGTAATAATATATACACGTTTTATGTTTACATATAGTAAATTAATTAATTTCGGAAAACTTTCATACTTCAAAATTTACTATCTCTTTTACTTATTTGCATTTTAGGTCAGACGGGGCCAGTTTTGTGCCAGGTTTTTATAATTATTTTAAAGTGTTTGGCTAAGAAAATACTCAAATGATTTTAATGAAACTCGTTACATAATTTAAATTAAGCAGGAGGCAAGGAAGCTATTTAGAAAGATTATGTTTTTGATTAGCTCCAGACTTTTAGTAATGGATGAATTTAAAACTTGAGTCATAACAAATGGTTGCAGTAAACTAGCCAAAAACTAACTTCCGGTCTGCTCGGGTGACAACGTGATCGATTATTGGCGTACAATACGCGATCATGTAACTCAACGTGATGGTTCAACGCAAGGTCTGCCGTCCATAAAGACCTTGGACAAATAAGTCAAGGTATTTCTGTTGTAATATCACTTTTGTCACTTACCGAGTCATACCGCACGTAAACATCTACCTGAGAGCTGAATCCTATCCATTAAACTATTTAATAACTAACTGATATGTTTTATCAATACACTTGAAAATCATAAACTATTTATTTGCCTCGATCATTTGTTTTAATTATGCAATTTTAATACATTAATAAAAATTATAATATGATTAAGGGAGGTTTTATATCTGTT
The DNA here is from genome assembly GCA_018207615.1 of Philaenus spumarius. Classification (NCBI taxonomy): domain Eukaryota; kingdom Metazoa; phylum Arthropoda; class Insecta; order Hemiptera; family Aphrophoridae; genus Philaenus; species Philaenus spumarius. The sequence goes on from JAGFPH010004760.1 coordinate 63,738, forward strand.
ATCAGAAACCAAAAACTGTTTTGAGTAATTATACAAATTTATAGTATCTGAATCGTACAACAAACAAAAATGTATTATAATACATAAACTATAACACTTTACACATAATAATCTATAAACTAAACAGTATGTCACCTTACAGGACTGTATACATTGCAAAAATGAAAAATGATAAGAAACTTTTTTGAATTCAGCTTAGTTTAGCCACCATTTGCTTTTTTTTTACAAAAACTCACTGTAATGGATAAGATATTGAGTTCAAATTTGGTATAAGCATTTTGAATGTTATGATTTACAAGTGTATCAAACTCAAAGAATGTATTTTTATAATTTTTCAAATAACGACCGTTAAAATTTTTTAACGTGGAATAACCTTGAAAATCGTTAACGTTACAAAAAAAAAAAAAAAAAATGTACAAGAGACCAAATATTTTTTTTAACGACAGACAAAATAGCGTTTTTTGCCGTTTTTGTAGGCCAAAGAATAACTACTTACTCTCGATTCCACGTACACCGTGCGGTACAGGTCTTACGGGAGAATAGACATGCTACTACCATTAAAAGGAACATCACGTTTATTGTCATGCGGGTTGCGTCAACTGACCGAGCATTGCATGGGAGTTGACGTTTTTTAGTTGGCTAGTATAGCTGAGACTGCCTTATGGGTAACATGGCTTATGGGCGCTCGGCACTACACGGTGAACGTGGAATCCAGTGCAGTTGTGGACAAAAATCACAATGTCTTGGTGATTGTCTACAACCACCTAAATGAGCCTAAAACCAATATTTTTTTAATTCTAATATTTTTAATAAATGAGACAAAATTAATTGCTCTGAAATACATCACAAATTCAAATGTGACTCTTAACCATTTCAAAATGGCGACTGATAATGTTCTTCAATAATGCTAATCTTTCAACATTGCACGTCATTTGAGAGAGCGGATTGAAGATGGGTGTGATTAGAGCTATGCCTTGACTGTGGCAGTCTATGGGCCGACGACTACAGCAGTGCGTTGTCACCAATAAAGGTAACAGAGAACATTTAATTTAATGTGAAAGGTTTCTACCCCTGTTCTACTGTTTGTTTGGTACGCTTGTAAATCGTAACATTCAAAATGCTTTTACCAAAATTTGAACTTAATATCTTATCCATTTCTGGAATAAAAAATAGCGTGTGACTAAACTAAGCTGAATTCGAAAAAGTTACTGAATATTTTTCATTTAATTCAATATATGCAATCCAATTCTGTATAGCCCGCTAAGGTTTTTGAGACTCCCTATATATAAGAATTACAACTCCTAAAATTATCTTTTATTACAAAAATCTGTTGTTTTTTCTGACGTAAGAAGTAAGAACATAGTTATTGGTTCTTCAAATCTGTCGTTCTAGCATTTTGCGAACACCTATTTTTATTGAATCATTTACTGTTCTTTACTGTTCTAACAAGAATCTATCGACAGCTTTTAAATTGTAAATCTCTTGTATTTAACAGGAGCAAACCGATAACAAAGTTATTGTCCATACTGTTATTAGGAAAACTTGCTCTCTCATGAATAATTTAATAGGCGTTGAGCCGAATTACCGACACGAGCGTGGCGAGTGAAGTTTTTTCACACATACAAAGCTTGGAGATCCGCCAGGTCTGAGATATCGACATTGGCGAAACTAGCGGAAGTTTTTTAAAGCACCGTAGCCAAGTTGCCGTCAAGAAGGCCGCGACGTTGTTCACGAGATTTAGGAAGCCCGAATGATGGTTTTTACGCTTGACAGGATTGGTTGTCCAACTAAATATCAATCTAAACCCAAGCTATGAAGTAATTATTAGTTGACTTCAAATATGAATTGTACAAATCCTAACTCTTAGAGCAGCTTGTTTCTGTTAGGCCTATTGCTATCAAGAGCCTATGTGTTTGAAGATACGACATGCTTTTTGTGCATACTATGACCCTGTGTTAACATTTTATGTATTATGTAGACCTGATTATAACAATAACACAAACATTCATGTAGTTTTTAATCATGCACTTGACTAAACCATGCGCGAACGTGTTCAAGTATAGGGTTACTATTTTGAGGATGATAACATGTTTCCAAATATTCAATGGTAAGCTTGAAACAAAACAAATTTTGATGACTTTTCAATTTATAAAGCCTAGAATTTATCAACATTTTCTCGCAAACTACTAAAGGTAAAAAAAAAAAGAACTTAAAATTTAAAGGGATGAATTATAATTTTTTACCAACTAATATCGGTACGACTTCCTACTTTGTAATTTGTTGAGCGGTTATAGTAACGGTCGTCTAAACCGTGGACATAACTGTAGGCTACGGTTGTTCACCTTTACAATGATGCTCAACCCGCTAAGCAAACTATAAATACTGTCGGCACTGTAGATTATATAAATGATACACATTTTTTTATAGTTCTAGAAAGAGGTATTGACAGCTTAATAACAAGTGTTTAATGTACAATATAAAAACTCGAAATTATTTCATAAATATCAACACTTTAGTTTAGAAAAAAAATTACAATTTATGTTGCTGTACCAGTTATTTAATTTACAATTTTACTGGCTTTCTTTTCAACAATTAAATAGTTTTATTTTTTTTGTAAAAAATATTATTTTAGAAGTTACATTTACTTTGTTAAGAGAACAGCTTATTTGGTTGTAAGAAGGGTAGTGCGCATTTCTTGACTTAAAGTGAGTGGTACTTCGTCAATTTGTAGGATCGTTACAATAATTGTGGACATGAGTCTAAAAGCTGGAGACAGATGCAAGATCAGCGGGAAGCAGCGAAAAAACACGCCAACAATGGACAACAATGATCAACAAAGAACATAATAACCCCAGTGAATAAGGGGGGGATAGGCCCCTCTTTCCCAGCATAGTATTTATTGTTATATCGACAAACTGGAAACACCCCCCACCTAACAGGAGCCCTAACGTATCCCCTCTCTATCAACGAAAATATTTTGTTCATTCAATTGTCGATTTACCCCCACCACAACTTCGAATGTATTTATTACGTAACGTTTAGGCGTCAATTTTAGAAGAATCAATAACTGATGAATTTAAGGGTAGTTTAGCCGGTGCTGCTACCTAATGGTTAATGGTTTCGATTTATGGTTGTTGAGACTGGTTGCGGTACAATACGTAGGGCTTCTGATCCCCCCCTAACCAAACAATAACGTAGAATATTCTTTTTCTTTTTTTTTAATGCTACAACAGATTTTATCAGCCATAAAATTGTGACTTTAATTTTAAAAACGAGTCCTTATTTTTTCTACAAAAAATGTCATTGTACGTTTTATTAATTTAAAACATACATTTCAATCTCTGAAATTTGTATGATGCTTTTATTATAGGCTACAATATGTGACACTTTGAACAGCTTATGTTTATAATGCTAAATTTTGTAGAAACGAAACATCAGGATTAATTATTTACAATTTAATCTACCACTTTTTCGGAATTTAGTTTAAAAAATGAACCAAAATGTTGTTGTTTATTTTGCAAATTATGATTGTATTAATTGAATTGACCGTTTAATTCCGTATTGTATATTGTCAATCAGATTATTAACTAAGGTAATCAACCAATATTTAGAACCCCTTCATCCCCCAATACAGATTATAACATCATCACCCTTCATTCGCCTCAAGTTAAATAGGGAAGCTAACTAAAGTAGAGTAGTATCGATTTAATTAAGGTACTATCTAGGTGTTCTTTATCAGGAATACGTTCTTCTCAACTACAAGATAGATATAATCCGGCATAATGTAAACACAGATAGCATGTTGGTATTTTTTAAAGACAGTCGGACAATATTTGACGAGCCTGACACGAACACGTCTCTCTCAGATAACAAAATTATTTACTCGTTACAAGTGAAATAATATAACCTGTATAAAATCCAAGGTGGAGAAGACAGCAGGGAGTTATGAAGGTGAATACTAGTTGTGAGTTTTGGAAATTCAAAATGGCATTAAGGTTCTACTGTACCTGCATAGAATTGTTGTTGTCCAATCATTTATGATTAATTTTAAAGAACACAAGAGTGCTGCTGATGTGTTAGTAAAATTTGCATTTGCTTTACTGTGACAAGGATGACAAATGGTGTCGGTTGTTCGTGTGGTCCTCATCAAGTTATGATCTCATCACAGTCAGCCCTCTCGGGCCACGTTAAGCAACTTTGAAAAAATGAATAATTTATCCGCAGAGAGGGAGGCGATCACAATAGTCAGCAATCGACAAACTGAAGGGTTGGAAAACATTTTTTTACCGCCGTTGAATGATGAATGAATGAATGATCCATAAGCTAAGCGTCTCCCGTCCTTTGTACCCTGCACAATCGGAACCGAGAGAAGGGGATTCTCACAATGCAGCTAGTTACGTTTCCTTCCTCTGTTTGCACAAGTTTCGACGTTACAAGACGGAATGACTTGTAAACCGCTTGTTTGTCAAAGGATTATCGGTAGCTTTCATTTCTTTTTAATGTCTGGTTAAATAAAGTAAGAAGTCGTTCGGTCGGATATTAGAGGGACATTACTTGACAAAAACACTTTCTCAGATAAATCGATTGAGTTCCGAGACAATAATTTGAGCTAAAGATAAGGTTGTAACGGACAAAATATGAAATGCAGATTATTAATATTAACTGTGGCATAATTTATGTTTCATTTAGCGGAAAATGTGTAATGATTATATCAAAGAGAAATTCTTCTAATATCCATGATAAGAACGGAATAATTCATTTATAGTAGTAGTTAGGAATCTTATACGAACCAGATATAAACACATTACCAGCGTCTTTAAGTCCTCTTCGTTTATAAAAGAGTCACGCAAAGAAAGCTCTACAAGGTCACTTCCTTAGCTTAAAGATGTGCAAATCATAAGACATAAAAACTTTAATTAATAGTGGTGACACCTGACAGTAGCCTACACGCGCTGTACATATTTATGAGCATATACCATACATATAATACATACTTCGTCACAAACATTTCTTCACGCATGATTCAAGTTAGACTAACCGAATATCTTGATTTTAAAAAATATCATGGATTTATCACCATATAGATGTATGAATGTATTGTTATAAGTTCCCTTCTAGCTTCATGTTAGTAACGCGGCTTTTACGGATGCTGGCCTGAATAATCTCTAAATAAAAAAGTATTCAAACCATATCAGATGAACAATAAAACTATAATGGTCAAATAAACGATTCTAAAATGTTATCGCGGGCCAACTTACAATATACGAATTTAATTAGGTAGTCTATGAGACCTGTTTCAGTTTAAATCTAAACAAATAAATTAGAGCGATAGCAATTATTTTGTCGGACATGTTTATCTCTGAATTAATCTTTCATTTACGATTACTTGAATTTAATCTTTTAAATTTCCTGATCTAAGATTTGTACGCTTTATACAAAATTTTAAATGCAGAATTTGATTTTGTAACACTGATTCAGTATGCATTAAAATACAAAATAGTAGTTTGTTGAAATTGTCAAATGTAGGATTAGTTCTTGTAACATTAATTCTGTATGAATTAAAATACAAAAATAGTAGTTCATTAAAATTATTAAATGCAGAATTAATTTTTGTAATATGAATTCTTTACGAGTTAAAATTAGAAAGATTGAAGCTCATAAAAAACTAAATACAGAATTATTTTTGTAATACGAATCACGTACAAATTAAAATCGAAAATTTGTTTATTATATTTTTATAAGAGTAAGTCTTCAATATGCATTTAGTTATACAGTAAGTATTAAAAATTAAACAAATACTGTTGAATTAAAAGTGTTAATTCAAGCTTTAAATTATTTATGATAACAAATAATAAGTTAGAGATCATTTATAGTAACTTTGTTTGCATGGTTTTGTTTTAGAGTTTATCTTCTAGATTGTGTTGCGTAAACTTATTTAAAATTCCAATTGGTTTGGTGGTTGCTGTCCATCTGCAGCTTCCCAAGGTTAATCTAATGTAAATGTATATAGCCAGACCGATCGTTAATATACAAAGCTGTTGTTACTTTATCTTCAATCACTGGAAAGACGAATGTGATCACGTCAGCAATATACCGAGTTATTGTGATTGAATTTACCTGAGTTGTATGTAAGGTCATACGTGATACGTCGTGACCCTTTCCCAGTAGACCAATTCCGTTAGACACCTGACTTGATGGCAAATTGAGCATTTTTCTGCAAACCTGTTAACCGGGTCATTGAAGTGATGCTGTCTTGTGTTCTATTACCTCTAAGAGCGGGATTTCAGGAACAAGTTGTTTGGGAACTGACCGAATGGTAAACAGTAGGCCTAACCCACAGGCGTTAGGAAACATTTTGTAAAGGGCGAAACGCAGTAACGATTTTAAGGCGAATATCTTACATTGTGAATCTTTTAAAAACATGCTCAAGTTTTGAGAAAATTCAGTTGTTTTAACCTGTAAATACAATTTCATTCTGGTTATTTATCGGTTTTATAATGTATTTAATCGTTAAAGAACAATTTTTAGACAAAAGTAGCCCATACGGTATTTAAAATTTTTTTGACTCAAAACATCGTGACCCGAACAGCTGCAACCTTATGTCTATCAAAATAGTATTTTTCATACCCAAAAACATATAAAAATATAACCCTTGCGGTATTTTCAAAAATATCAAAATCGGTTTTCCCGTACCCAAATACGTTCCTACACACCGATACATGACCACTTTAAGTTTAACGCGTAACGCTTAACGAAAATTGTTCTCTACTCTGCCTAAATAAGTTTGACTTCAATAATAATAAATAAGTAATAAAATAAAAATAATTAATTTGGATACAAATCGGCAACAGTGAAGATGTTTGAAATTACAATTATGGGGGGGGGGAGCTTCTTGGAATATAACAATTTAAGTGGGAAGTTAAGATTATTGTTTACAAATTTTAAATTAAATAAACCTTAAATATATATAGTATTTACATTTACACAAATTCAAAATAAAACTGTTTAACTGTGGGTCTGTAGGGTTCAATAGTTTCAGATCTAAAGGAAGTTACTGTTCATTTTGTTTCTATTAACGTCTTTATTTTTTGCTAGATAGGTTAATTGAGTCAAGAGTCAAGGAGCAGTTACGTCAGTAACTACTGAAAAACTGAAGCCTACGGAACCTTTCTAGGTTTTAAATAAATATTATATCCTAATACAACTGTCAATTTTTCAAATACAGTAAATAAATACGTCAACTCCGTCATAAGTGTCTCAATATTTCTGTAAACAACGGTCTAATGGTGCATCGAGATAAATTAATGTAATAATACCAGATTTAATTTCATTAACAGGCTTAAGTGGTCTTCAAACAATCGCCGCCTACGAGCTGATTACACTTGTCACTTCCAGAACAAAATTTTGACATGATTATCGAAATCAAAGTTTTGTCTAGAATAAGCCGAAATACCACCCGTTCTTAATTAGTTATGTCGACATCGCTGTCATATGATTAAAGCAATTCTTGATTTATTAAAAATGTTTTTGTTTATATTCTTAAGCTTGTTAGACAATTAAATATATTCATCTACGCACCTTTAACCTGAAAATAATGATCTTTTCTTCTTTCCAGAGAAATATTGTACTTAAATTACCTAAACTATACATAACATTTTGTGCAGTAAAACAAGAAACTTAACGATAATAATTTACAGTTTCTCCGTCTCCTGACCTCTGCGCAGCACTAGATCTCAAAACCCGATTTGATGTTAATTAAAAATAAAAAAATTATTAAGAGTTATTATTTTTCTTTTTGAATAACTTTGAAAAATAAAATATCTATAATCAATAACCCTAGATTGAAACATAGGCATATTATCAACAGATAACGTTTAACACATTTAATTTCAATACAAACAAAAATGAACCTAACCGTGTTAAATACTTGGAAAATATCTTTAAACTAAAGTTCTCTTAACTCATTTTACCTGATTTTAAAAATATTTGAAAGAAATAGTGTCTAGTCTTAGAACATTAAATATAAGACTGCAATTAGGCCACAACATAATATGACAGTTTATCTACAGAGAGATAAAATTGCACGTTAATCTCTTGGAAACTATTAGACAGATAAAAGTAAGAAAAAAATTTCACATAAATGTTGTTGTCTGCCTATCGGCCATTTTTGATTTTTACAAAATTAATAATAATTACTGTGTAAATTATTAAGATCTCGAATTTAAATTCGATATGTACTACGTTTTACAAGAAACAAAAACTTAATTATGTAATTTTTCAAAATGGCACCCGTTTAAATTTGTTAACGATTAGTATAACTTGAAAACCGTTACATCATTTTATAAGAAACAAAATATTTTTGTTTTTAGATAACAAATTAATTTGTTATTATTCATTTTTATGTTATTCGTGAACTGTAGTCGAACTTTTGTTATTTTATTTAACGTAAATTAATATCATTTCCGTACACTCTTCCAATAAATAGATATTTACACTGTCTGACATTACTTACATAAAAATACAAGCAAACTTGTTGTACAAGAGTCGTGAAATACTGTTTCAAAAACTTAATCGCCGATCAGCTGTTTTTCACAACTTAATGGGCTAAAATTAATTTACTCCGGGGAATTATTTCAAGTGTTTTGTCGATAAGTAGTGTTTAAGCTATTGAAAAAAAAGAAACCATTTTGTTTGGCATTCAAATTAAACATGTATTTGTCCCTTGTAACATTATTGCAAAGTTACTGGTTTTCGAGATAGCTGTCATTCACATTTTTAATGGCGCCATTTTGAAAATGTATACAATAGTTTTGGTTCTTGGTAAATCGAAGCACAACAAATCCGTGTACCAAATTTAAACTAAAAATCTTAATAATTTCTAAGCTCATCATTAATTTTTGAAAACACTCAAATGGCCGACAATCGGGAAAAAGCGATTCTGGAATTGCGTATGTTTTATATGAACTGATTTTAAATCGCAATTCATAGACATACGTATAGTTGAGGTTTTCTGTTTTATTTCATACAAATTTAACCTAGCCTAGACTATACTTTAAGGTTATATTTATAATTTCACTCAAAATCTTGAAGTAGGACTATCTAGTTTGTAATAATGTTAGAATAAAATCAAAGTAACTTAACAAAACAAAACAAAAAAAACAAAAAAATGCCGAAAGATAGATAAGCCAGTATCGGTGATATTTTCAAAACGGTCTTAATCTTGACCCGATTGTCTGTGTGCCAAAAGTAAACTCGTAACAGGTGGAATCCGCGAAAGGGTTTCACAACTATCTGTCACGAAGTCACGGGCCATTAAAAGATTGTTGTTACTATTTCATGGCAAGAACATTTTAATTTACAAATTGTGTTTTAACGACTTATACGCAGCCAATGATTATGCTCGGTTTTGTTAGAGGTCCAAAAACTATAAAACCTTTACGTTTACCAAAGGTTAAAAATGTAATTGTTTCAAATTAAACGTCACTAAAACAAGGTTTAAATGTACGTATCGTCATTATAGATTGCATTTCCCTATGGTTTTATCCATTTCACGATAGTAATAATACATTTCAGCATCCAACTTCACGTTTATAAGAGACAGAAATCACCTTGTAGACAGTTATATCGATGGTATATGATTACTACCGACTTCTACTATAGAATTGTCATGGCCAGAAAGAACATGTACATCCTGTCAACCTTGATGCTAACCTAAACAGCTGATCCGCAACCTACTTGTCAACAGTAAACGGTTCCACATGTATTCAACAAAACCAATGGTAATTTTCCGTAAGACGCTATTTAGAAAGCTACATAACATAGCGTTGTCCAGTGTTGAGTTAGGTTAGGTTTCACTTCTTATTTATGTTGATATTACTGCATTCCGTTGCTGAATCAAAGACTTAATTTCATAATATCCTTAGTTGCGGTAAAAAACAATGTATTTTTAATAACATCGACAGGTTCTGTATAGGAAAAACTTTGAACAAAAAGTCTCACAACTGGTACGTTTACTAACGCAAACGGGTTTCAACGACAATGTCGCCATCTTCAGTGATGCAAGAGCTATTATTTGTATCTACAGTTATTTATAGATAAACTTATGTATAATTACAGTTATAACTATTATAGTTATAATTTGATTATTGTAGCTAGTTTTTCTCTCAAGTTATGTTCTTAAAAGGCAAGTTCAATATTTATTTAGTTTTATAGGTTCTTTATAATTTTCTCCTTCAGCAAGTAAATTTCTTCAAAACGAAAATTCTTATATTTTCAGTACTTGTACTAATGTTACAATTTGTATGTTTGTCGTAACCAATTGTAAAACATTTTCAAACAATTTTAGATAACATTACATCTTGGCGATCTTATTGCATAACCTACTTTTGATGATGTGTACTAACACAGAATATTAGCTATATGATTTCAATAATCTTTTATTTAACAGTTTAGGTTGAATGTAAAGCATTCAATAAATGTATTGTAAATGTATTTATAACAAAACTTCAAATGGGGAACCGGAGAGTGTGCGTAAAATAGTTGGGAACAGTACAGGTTCTTATTTACAGAAAATGTAATTTATAAGTCTGCAATGAAAGTATGTAACCACATATTTGTCCGAAGAATGCTTATTTCTTTGTATGCCACTTTATTAGTCGTTCAATGTTGCAAGTAGTTTGTGTTTGTATTCAAATGCTTTACACTTTTGTTATTCCAGTTAGACATCAAAGCTTCTAACGATTTAACTCAGAACAAATCTGAACTTTAATTAATTTGTATGTCTTGAAGACAGCATTGAAGCATGGTCTTCTGAGAGGGCTAGACTGTTGGGGCTCGGGTTTGACAAATGAACAACTATGACCATCATAGAAATGCAATATTCGATTATGATTTTTGTACCACGAGTACACAGAAAAATAGTAAACAGAAGCATATACAGTAATACTTTTCAGATTTACGATTTTCACGATTGAATTTTGGGAAGAATACCTTCATTTTCAAAGATCAAGTTAATATTTTCTATCTGCGATTAAGTAATTCTTTATAAATAATGAAAACTAAATAACGATGGCATTGCTTTAATTTACGATTCCGTTACCACTAAATCCAGCTGTTTATCCATTTCACACTTTTGTACCGAAAGAAAGAAAAAGCTAAAGCAAAGATTGATCACGGATTGTTTATAAACTAAAGAACATTAACTAATGGTTATTGATACATTTTGCACCTTATCAGAAGGGCGTATATACTACAAGGAGCACGTACTTGACCGAATACGACTGTAAATCTTTATTGAGGTAATAAATTAACCTGAGTTGATAGTGTATGCTAACATGAATTGTTACTTAAAGTTAAGTGAAGTTTATAAGATTTTAATTTTAAACAAGTTTTCATTTTCCGTACAAAATTAGCAAAACAGAACTCTTATGGAAGAAACTTAGCTACAGTCTTGTCTTGCACAGTTGATGGGAGAAACATCTGGTAAGACGACTCAGGTTCCACAGTAAAGTTGGATATTTTACTAAGTTATTCCACTTTTAAGACTAACTAGATTATTATAGGTACATAAAACTTATTTGATAAAAAAACTTGTAAATTATCCCGCAAGTTCAGATTTGCCACTTTATTATTTTCAATAATAATTAAGGTTATTAGGTAAAACATCTTTATTCACGCTGAATATTGTGCCCGAAGCTCTTCTAGGTTAATTCACTGGTACTAATACAGGAAAGCTTAATTAATAAAGCACATAAAAATATAGGGGTGGAAGTCTCTCCCACGGTGGGGGTTGTGTCCCCTTGGCCGACATAGTGAACCAGTTGCATACCCCTCTATAAAAGGAAAATCAATATATTAAATAATGCATCGAAATAAGGCTATTGTATGCGTGTACGTTATGGACGTTTAAAGGGGGA
>JAGFPH010004760.1:75662-94572 GCA_018207615.1 Philaenus spumarius
CATTTATAACTTAACTAAGGTTTTATATAATCCTAACTGTATCGTGTAGTTATTTATATAAGAATATTATTACACACATAACAATGTATATAGTATGCATTTTTGTGTTTTTTTTTTTCATTATGCGTTCGACACACGTCAAAAATTAACCGCATAATATAATTGCATTTTAAAATTTGGTAATTTTGTCATCATATGGTTAATAATATATTTTATCACTGAACAAAATATACCTGATAAAAAAACTCTTGTATTGTGTGCCGATTAAGTCACCGATTGCTCTCTTAAAATTCATAAACTTTATAAAAAACACAATATCCATTAATTCTTTACATTGTATCCTGTTGTGTTCAGTTAATATCTTAGTTATTAGTAATTTATTTAGGGCCTACAATACCTGAAAACAAATATTTTAAAATTAAAGTCAATGGCTCATATATATATTACACAAAGCTATCCTTTAAATATACAGTTTAGGATACTCGTGCCTATTTTGTGAATGTGATTTTTAAGGCTTAACTCTTGATCAGATTCTTGTATACACTGCTTTACTGCCTAAATAAAACAAGCTTGGGAAATGATGAGAAGGGAGAAATGTCTGGTAGTGATAAGAAGAATGACAAAAAATTACAAATAAATAACGTAATAATTATAGTTTGTTGAAATAAGACGTACCAAATACCGACATATAGAAATCATTAACCTTCATACATTCTTAGATTACTTAATTTGAAAGCTTCAGTCTGATGGTATAAGATCAGCAACATTTGTCATGTGTATTGAAATTGGGAACTAACAGGCCAAATTGAATCCGAGGTCTTAACATGTTTGTTTCTAAGTAGGCTAGTAATTGCATTACAATGTAAAGATGCTTCACCCAATAATTACAAACGATCAAGGACTATTTCCTTTCTCTACGGCAGGAAGTAACCTAGAGGCCTAGATCCCCTTCTACGACGCTATAGAGAAAGCCCTTCACTGCTACACAGCCATCTTGCACATTCCAAATACTGCGATTAATAATGTTCCGTATCAAACGTGATGTTTGACACAGTCCGCGGATTAATACCATTCTATGTTTATTATTATTTGTTTATTACTATACTACTATAGGTTATTATTATTACTATAGGTTTATTTTAACAAGGTTGATGTATTCGTAAACTGTAATTTTACTATCCACAATTAGTCGCTGTATTATTAAACATAAGTCACACTACTTAAAGGCATTTGCATATTAAAATAATTCGAAAACGCAGCTGAACCGCTGACGTGAGTTGAACAAATTTCCAAAATTAAGTTTATAGGCCTATGTTTTAGGGTTTCAACCAACAATTTGTGAAATAGATCTTTTCACGACGGTGCTGAATAGCTGCAAAATGCTTCGCACGCCAACCCCACGGTAGAATCCACCACATGGCTTTGAACTGAGTACTTTTATGGTATTTTACGTTTTGATCGATTTTGGGGGAACCAAGCAAGATATAAGGTCGCGTAAAAAACAAAATGTGCAGAATAACATTCTACATTTATATTTGTAGAAAAAAACTCTAAAAAATAATTTATAATCTCGAAATAAAGTTACTTCCGGTCAACAAACGTGCTTCAGGTTGTTGGATTTTTTGGCTAACGAACTCGTCCGAGCGACATAGACAACCAACATGTGTACCAAATCGGACTTAAAATGCGGTCGCTAGAGTGCGAACACATGTACACATACATATAGGCCTATATATGATTTTTAATGACACCCCAAAATGTGTTCTGGGGACCATGATCGATGCTCATTTGCTACTCCCGACCTTGGGCCTTACCGTAAGGGCCACTGCAATAGCTCATTTTCCCTATGGATATTCGCTAATTATGCAAGGGATATAGAACTGACTTTGGAAACTATAGCATTGATACAATTGTTAGGCAATCCGTAAAAATCATCTTCCACTTTTTAAAAAGAAGAGATTTAGTGTTTTTATTCAAAAGGATTACATTTTCTTGAAGAACACTTTCAATTTGAACATATAACTATTCCTAAACTTAAGCTTTGACAGCTTTTATTTTTACTTCAAACTAATTTTCAAAGAATTTGTAAAAGCCATATATATTTAGCAAAAGCTTTATATATAATATATATAGGCTATATATATATATTATTTTCAATACAGCTTGTCTGTAGAGCCGTCTGACACTATAAGGTTAGGTTATGGTAGGTAAGGGATAAGGGTAGTGAGGGGTGGTTTAGCGAGGAGAAAGTGCGCAGTTTGGCTGGGATGGGGGTGAGTATTAAAAGAAACTTGAATTGGAAACAGATATTTCGATTTGTGGCGGAGACAATGGTGAATTTACAGTATCGGATCGATAACTTAAAGCTTACAGTGAACATTTCTGTGACTTTACAGACAATACATTCTCAAAAGAAAACATTTGACAACAAATAAAGAGTCACATAGTAGGTCTACCTCATTCATGTTATCAAACATTTGATTAAACGCACAGCTTTCAATATCGATACTTAAAAATTATCAATTTCGCAGCTATGAAAATACGTCGACAATAACTATGTCATAAAACTGTAATAATAAGTGAGATAATAATTTAATAACCCCATAAAATATAATATTTGTAAGCAAAAACGATATTATATTGTAAAATGGATTAATTAACCCTTTGAGCCCCAGCTGCCGATATATCGTCACCTCATTGTAAGCTGAATATGCCCGCCTGCCGATATATCGTCAGCTGATAGTAGGCCGAATATGCCCGCTTGCCGATATATCGTCAGGTCACATTTCTTTAATTTACGGCTCTATTTATTTAAGGATTTTAATATTGTTTATTGCAGTTTAAAGCTGAAGAAATTACCTTTTTGGATACATGCATTAGATATTTTATTTTGACATTTCATATAGTGGTATTACTAATATAAAACTCGAAAATCGTAGAGGCCATGGCTGTAGGATCACTTCTGAGAGTTTGATTTTATTTCATGTTTCATTCTATATGTATTTAAGAATTTTAGTATTCTTTATTGTAGTTTAAAGTTGAAGAAATTAACTTTTTGGATATATGCATAACATATTTTATCTTGACATTTCATACAGTGTTATTACTAATATAAGACGCGAAAATCGTAGAGGCCATGGCTATACGATCACTTCTGTCAGTTTGTTTTTATATTATGTTCAGCTGTCTACTTACAGGTTGTGATTATTTACTAACAGTGATTTCAGTTAGTCTGCTGCTTTTTTATACTTTTTTTTGAGTTTGCTAAGCAAGTTTGAATTGTTTTAGTTAGGAAAAATAATCCTGATGGTTCTGGCAGAAGGAGGCGATCAAGAACTTGCTGCATTAGTTGCAAGGTTGGAGTGCACGCCGAGTGTTTTGCGAAGCATAAGTGTGCCTAAACCAATTATTACTGTAACATTTTTCTTTTAAAGTTGTACCTATAATTTTTAGTTTATTGCAATTTTACTTTTTGTGTCATGTTTTTTATTTTATTTTTATTGTGAGTAAAAACAATTTGAGTGTTATTGACTGGTGAAAAATATACAAACAATTTCTGCTGTCTTATAATGCTGTTCGTAAGTTCTAATTATACTGTTCTTTATTAGTTAATATTATATTTTTTAATGCTTTTAAAAAATATAATATTAAGTTTTTCTTTATAATTATATGTAACATACACCAGAAATTTATAATAAATAGTATTACCTTCATGTAATGATATTATTGCTAACTATGTGTTACTACATAAATTCAGGGATTTTATGGGTAGTCGGAAAAACATTTATAAAAAATTTATAACTCAATATATCTATCTAAAATTGTTACAGTGTCTACAAAACATTATTTACTATTAGAATAAACATTGACCTTTTCTGGGAAAATTTTTCTCACTATCAAAAATCTTTTTCAAAAAACAAAAATTTATATTTGTATATAATATTTATATGTATATATATATATATATATATATAAATTTATATTTGTGTTCATGTCCTACATTTTATATTTATATGAACAATTGCCTACAAAATAAAAAAAAAATTAAAATTTTTCCTTGAAAAATAAAGGAGTTATAGTTATTTTACAAAACGCTTACAAAACTGCCCTTTTACCTCTGGGCATGTTCAGCACTACTGTGCATAACTGGCTGGGCTTATTTAGCCTTAACATAAAAAAATGCCCGGGGCTCAAAGGGTTAAATTCACATATCGCCAGCTGCCTCATAATACAGTTTGGTGTAATAGTTTTAATGTTGTGCACATCTACAGCCAGGTGGGTTGAAGGTGCTTATTTGAAATCAAAGTAAAAGAAACATATGATAAAACGATTTCTCCCTGTGTATTATGTTTACTCACATTTCTAACCTACTCGAAGATTGACCAATACTCTTTGTATAGGAAGGTGAAAGTTTGTTCAAGGGTGTGGTTTAAACTGATTGTATTCCAGAAGGAAAGTTTTTTCAAGATAAGGGTTTCACTGAATGAAGAAACACTCAAGTCTTATAAATAGCATCCCTTACTTGATTAATTCATTGCTAAAATTTCTTTACTATAAATAATGAACTGTTTTGTTTCAGATTAATTTAATTTTTAATTATACATTGAGTTACTGCTTTTACAAATAGATTATATTAGGCTTCATGTATTTTTTAGGATGTATTCAGGATTTTTTATAATGGCGAATAGTTCATTGAATACCAATTTGATAATCCGTTTAAACTCTTTAATCAAACCATTAATACTTATTTACTGTTTTTGAGTTCGTTATTCATCATCATATAAATTTTCCGTGCTAAATTAATAAACTTTAGTTAATAAAAAAAATCCCACTTATTTCAGTCAGTTCAGTGTGATCAGTACTTTTTATTTAATTTTATCGAATAATGTAAATATAGTAGAACTCGCACGAATAAACGGTCCATAAGAAGCAAACACTAATTCTTTAAGACAGGGCGTAATTTGCGGCCCGTATTATTTCTGTAAATCTACAAAGGAACTAACAGTTTATAAATAACATAATGTACTACTTACAATAGGCTAAAATACCGTTAATCATCACAAATACAACAATAAGAAGAATTCACTCGCCTTGAAAGAGTGATTAAAAGGGACTGCTTTTCTCATCGTGGTGTGGTTAGAAATATTAATCAGCGAGAGCCAGTTCCAGAAACCTGAAGTAATTCTGGAAAAAGAACGAAGAGCTATGTTTAGCTGACCCATATAGGATCGCGGAACTGGAGCAGCTTATTGCAAAATGAATCGTTGAGAGCTTGTTTGTTTTACTCTGCATGGACAATTTGCCAACGTTTATTTTAGGCCAGATTAAAACTTACTTCTTTATACTGTATACTTATTACTGCAAACTCACAAATATTAGGTGCAACAATCTTGACCGTTCCGCAGGGAGATGTCCAATTGCACCGGTGGTCAGGGATCAGCCCCAAACTGATGTGTCCAGTTGCACCGGAGCCCCTTTTGGGGGGTGTTCCAATTGCACCGGCTGTCAATCTAAATTATTCAGATTAAATAAAGTCTGGGCTTGTCTATATAAAGCACGTTAGCGCAGTGCATTTTCAAATCTATAATTTTAATGACGTTAAACGTGATAATAACGAAGAAATATTATAATCATACTGTTATCGGCAACATACTGTGACTAAACAGTATACTGAAGGTTAGCACCTCTGGTTTTTTTTAATTCTAATTATATAATGTGATAATAACGTCGAAATATTATAATCATACTGTTATCGGCAAAATTCTGTCACTAAACAGTGAATTTGCAGCGGGGATGAGTGGGGTGGGTAGATTTTGACCACCGGTGCAATTAGACACTTTTCGGACGGAGGAATGTTTTGACCTTTGCAAATTCCTTTGACCGCCGGTGCAATTGGATATCAGCCGTTCCGCAGTCCAATCCCCCGCACAGTTAGCTTAATGGTCTCGGTCTTATATTTGCGCACTTATTTCATATTTAAAAAAAGGTTTAAACAACATTTTTTTTATCTGTTATGAAAGTCATTTAAGTTACCAAGCCTTTATTTTTAATACGATTTTTTTAAATTCCTAAATTTATATGTGAACAAAATGTAATTATTTGCTGTATTTACTCTTTATTATATAGACTTCTTAATGGGAGTCTCCACGCAGTTAACGTTATAGCTTTAGGTTTATAGTTTTATCATTATATTATTATATAAATCTGTTGGTTTTAGAACAATTTTCTAAGGTTTTGTTACTTTGTTTAATATATTTGTTTGTAAATCTCTGAATGAATAATTGTCCACGAGGTTAAAGGAAGATGAACGTCTGAAATAGTTCTAGTGTGACTAAATGTATTACGATATAGTAAAGGTTTAACCATTTCTAAGTGATAGTGACGCATACGAAACAATGCAAGCCAAGGGTTAGAGAGCTCGTCCTTGGACGGCCATGACTTTTTGATCACTTACCCCGGCGTTGTCTGTCTGTATCCTCCAGGTCCCGGATAAGAGCCTACCCCTGCTTTACTGGCGGATGACGCTGTCGCCTGCGTGTAGCCACCCGAACCACCTCCAGCCAGACCGCCACCTCCGAAATTCTGCGGTGCTGACTGCGTCGATGTCGTCACTCCCCAAACCGTCGTCACCACTGACAGCTGCTGTTGCGCGGCGCCCCCAGGCGACCACTCCCTGCACATAAATCCTTTAGGTAAATATACAATAGAAATGGTATTGACCGAGTACCTGAGGAACACAAACTTTAGACATTCCTTTATTATCTTAAACTTGTTACGTTCACATTATTGAGGTGAAACTGGCAATAAAAAGGCGACTTTTTGCTTCGACTTACTGACACTTTAACCTTCTTTTATCCTGTCCTTGTAACTCACTAAACAAGGATCTAACTGCAATTAGTCTTTATTCAAGGAGTATAACATGATGAACCAACTATCCATTACTTTAAAGATTTTGTTACAAATAACAACGGCAAACGGTGAAAGCAATATTTCAGCACAAATTTGTAATAATCAACTATAAAAGTGTTAGTCTTTCTACAAATTATTTAACGAAACAAATTTTAGAAAACTAAAGGTTAATTTGTTTTACAGGCATAACCTTATATTTATAATTGTACTTAGTTGGTTAGAATAAACTTTTTCAACAAGATGTTCTTAATCCTCCTAACAATTATAAACAATTCCTATAATTTATTACTTCTATTGTACAACAGACATTGTTTGTAGTAAAGAAATATATTCTGCATTTTGATTGTCTGTAAATTACATCAAGGTAAACTGAATGAGTTGGACGTATGATGTTGGAGGAGGTATATTACACGGTACCGGTATACTGTTACCGCGGATTGATAAACGGTTAAGCAACTGCTACCGTACTACTGTTAGGCCCAACATCCTTGACCGTAACACCAGTAGACCTAATAATTGGATAAGTCTCAGGATATAACCGAGTTGCTTACACGAACTTAACGAATGCTTCTTCGCTTTTAGAATAAGTCGATAAAATCTATAGTTGTTTGTACTGTTAAACTATTTTTACTTAACTTATACCACAGAGAAAAGATCATATTTAATAGCCTACAGTTTAACTGTGCTTAAATATAAAAGTTGGCTAAAACAAAATTAATACCCGTTTTGAGTCAGATAACCTACAATTAGAACAAACAGATGATACAATGATCAGATATTTCCATTAATGTATATATCTTAGAACTAAGGAATAGTTTACATATCATATTAATTTATCATTTTCATTTCACTTCTCATTATTCTAGTTGATAATACCCAACAAATATCAGCATGTCATATTTTAAATCGTGCATAGCGGGAATTCAGTTGTACAGTAATACATGGTGTTTTGACATTTTAGTCTGTAGTTTTGGTTTTAAGGAAGTGCCATAATATGTTCTCTGGTTTTAAGATATTTATTTTACAATATTTTTGCACGCAGACACTTATATATGAACATTTTCAATATAATAAAACAACTGAATAACACAATTTCAAATCAAAGTACAGAAAATAAAAATTAAACAAACTATAGCCAAGACTTGAAACAACAGAAAGAATCCTGGTTCAAGAAATGTAATTATGTTTTCTTCTAGTATACAGTATGCACACAGGCAAATTAGTAACAACAATATAACAGATAAATAAAAAATTTAAAACAGCCGAACAGCTGAACAGATCTTTTTAATCATAGCTAAGAACACTCTCGATCACTTAAAAAAACTAAATCAAAATCGGTTCACCAGTTTGGGAGCTACGATACCCAGACAGATACACGGACACACAGATCCACACGTTAAACTTATAACACCCCCTCTTTTTTCGACGGGGGTTAAAAACTAACAAATTAACTTTCGATACGATGTTAACGATCTTCACGATTAAATCCTTTCATTCTCTGACTCAAATCCTAAACATGATCAATTGAGAAACAGTTCGTGCAGTGTTCCTATGTTATATAAATTAGGAAACAAATAGCCTATTTAGTTTAGTAATTCACGATTTAAACCAAAAGGCTTTAAAAAATTAAAATATTATATTTGCTAATACCATGACACATATAATCAAAGAGGAAACATAGTAATATCTTGCATTACAACCAATGGTAACGACCAACGGTGAGGTAATGTATGAAACAGCCGTATCATGAGTTACAACTTTCTTTACACGTGAAGGTAAGACGCCATTAATTTGTGTGACTTTACGCAATCCATGCTGATACATTCCGTAAGAAATGCCAAGATTTCAGAGTGAGATTATGGCGGAAAGTTAAAACAAAGTTGACTTAAAAGATATCCAATGTATTTAACTTAACTTCACAAAGAGCTGAAGGTATATTATGTACGTGGTGCTTTTTAGGCTTCCGAACCAAAAAACAAATCTATATCACTCGTAGATAAAATAAAACCTGAACACCAAATCTCACAACAAATACGTTTACTAACTGCACACGATTTTCAACGACAATGTCGCCATCCTCAGTGATGCACGGGCTACAGTAATCATACTATAACTATACAAAATGAGTTATACTTTGATTACTGTAGCCCGTGCATCATAGAAGATGGCGACATTGTCGTTAAAACGCGTTTGACGTTAATAAACGTATATGTTGTGAGATTTTATGTTCAGGTTTTATTTTATCTAGTTCCTTTCTCACAAGTCAAGCTCAATAGTTATTTATTTTTATATATCACTCGTTTTTTGTCTCCCTGTCTAACTTGGGTTTCTCCAGAACGACTAAATGTAAACATTTTGGCAAAGTTATAGAGCATTTCCTATAATCAGAACACAAACATGTGTTACTATAAATTTTGATGGGTCAAAGTTTGGTACTCCGAACGACTTCTTCATATTTTTTTTACTGTTTTCAAGATATTACAGTAAGATACGTATATAGGCCTACTTCTCTAGAAAACTATAGCGAATATTTGTGAATCCGAACTTTTGTGAAACTCTTTCCACCAGTGTATAATTTATTCAAGCCAATGCTATATTGAGTGTAGAAAGTGTTGGGTGCATTGTTATTAAGATGTGCAATACCAGGATGAAACAGTTTTCTTCAATATAACTTAAGTTTCATTGAATTTTTTTAAGATAATCTTTTTTAATGTATAATTACTTTTATTTTACCTTGCTTTTGTGATCAATGGGAACGTAAAATAAAAGTTATCATACATTAATTTATTTATTATTGTGATCAAGAAGTAGGACTTATAAAGAACTCTTTTTTAATTTCCCGGAAATGGTACTATGTAAATTATAATTCGTAGATGACAAAAAATGCTAAATTGTCAATGTTTATTACATGTGTATTTTTTATAAACAAGACGTAAACACGATTTTCACTCGAATTACTTTAAAGCAGTTAAACATCGGGAAGAACTTTGTTATCTACTAACTACACATTGGAGCTTTCTGAAAATTTAAGTGTACATGGCGGAAATAAAAAATAAAAACGTCATTAGTAAAAACGTAAGTGTATAAAGCGATATTACCAATGCAATATCTTAGGCCGGCCTTCTCCAGGCTGATCCCGCTCACTGAACTAACTCGAGTTGTATTGTACTCCCTGGTAGAGTTTTCAGGTTAGCTGCCACTACGGAATCATTCACTGGCGCACTCACCAGTTTATTTTAGACACTATATTTCCTTTACAATAAGAGTAATATTCCTTACGAGAAAAAAAAAGTCAATCCAAGACAATATGTTGGTGTACATTGCATTTATTTAAACACGTACCACACACATTTTTCATACTGAACACGTGGTGATTTATTAAAAAACCAATCAAAATCTTCAAGAATTACTTTTGTGTAGGTATTGAATGATTGATAAAGTTAGGCTAAACCGGTTCTTACGCACCTACATACATCGATCTGTAACCGGACTAAAAGGGAAATCATACAGTTCGGGTTTAAAACATTCTTCTACATTAGCAAAACAATCGGCTTTATATTGAAGTATCAAAACGGGGTCGCCGGAATACTACCCCCCGGAAAACTACCCCCCCCCCAAGCAGGTTCCTACGTCATTTTGACGTCAGAGATCGGGGGGGCAGTTTTCCAGTCACGCACACTCAAGTTTCGATATAATTAGAATAAAAAAAAACTGGAGGACTAACCTAAACTGTTTAGTCACAGTATGTTGCCGATAACAGTATAATTGTAGGAACCTGCTTGGGGGGGGGGTAGTATTCCGGCGACCCGCTTTTGCTAGGGGGGGTAGTATTCCAGTCGCGGACACGGCTCCCATATTGGTTAGTTGGCAGATTTCGTGACGTCACGTTTCACCTGGGGGGGTAGTTTTCCGGGGGGTAGTATTCTGCATCCCCTCAAAACGATCAACTTTGAAACCCGGGAAATCACGCACTACACCTACCACTGTAGTTAAAACTATATTCTTACACATTAGCAAAACAATCGGCTTTATATTGAAGTATCAAAAAGATCAACTTTGAAACCCGGGAAATCACGCACTACACCTACCACTGTAGTTAAAACTATATTCTTACACATTAGCAAAACAATCGGCTTTATATTGAAGTAGCAAAGCGATCAACTTTGAAACCCGGGAAATCACGCACTACACCTACCACTGTAGTTAAAAATATATTCTTACACGTTAGCAAAACAATCGGCTTTATATTGAAGTATCAAAACGATCAACTTTGAAACCCGTGAAATCGCGCACTGTATCTACCACTGTAGTTAAAACTATATTCTTACACAAGTAGCTTTATACCAATTACATAACGAAATAATTTCGTAAATTAAGTAAATAAATCGAATGTTTTCATTTTCAGCAGAATAAAGACGGTTATAACTCGAGAAGATGGTTTAAAACGATTTAATTAAAATATCGAATCCAATTAGTGAGAAAACTTTGTCAGTGTAGGAAAATAGGTTTCATTAAACATTTTGTACATAAAATAATCAAATATGTCGGGAATTTTGTTTTTTTTTTGTCACGCGTAGACATACCTTGTTCAACCTTATTGAACCGATATAGATCAAACTGAGCCTTAACCATCTCAAGATGTTGAATCTGCTCGAAATAAAAAAGACTGCATGAAATTCGGATTAATGGTTCTCGAGTTATAAACAAATACACACGCAGACTAGAATATAAAAAAATGTTTTCTGTATAATATGCTGTTATACACGTTGCATGAAACTGCTTAAAACTGACTCGGGCTGAATTTCAAACCGAAAGCATTCATTTATCGAGCTTGTGGCACACTGGTTAGGTTAGACAAAACTGTATGCTTTTACTCTAGGAGTCTGATGTTTAAAAGATGGAGGTTTCATTCAAGCGTTCACTTTAAATACAATCTACAGTATCTAAAATATTAATAAATAAAAATGTTTAGCAAAAACAAATTTGTATTTTTTAACTTCATTACAGTCGTAAATACACACTAATACAATCAAATAATAGTGTAAGTTATTTTATTTCGTTCGGTTTAAAAATTTTAAAATATTAATAGTTTTTCTTCAAAAGTAAAGCATTTCCGTAAATCTCTTTTAAACTTAATTTTCAATTAAGTTTAATACAAAGTCAAAACTTTTCTACGTAATTCCTGTGTAATTTTAAAATCTACATTCATTCACAAGAGCTCCTACTATGATCACAGTTTCTCCTTCTATTGTAGAAGTTTCCTGTTTTGAATTTATTTTCTAAACAGTCATCTGTTTCTTTACAAGAAGACATCGTACATTTTAAAGTAACAATCAATTATATAAGTTAAAACCATAAACTTGATGCCAACATTGAACGAGAACAAAATATTAGTCAGAGAATTTTTAAATAATAAAGACTTGACTTATGGGGTAAAATAGCTGAATTTACTGAAAGCATTTGACAACGTTTTAGAATCCGTAAATGTACAGTAGTTGGAAGTTTGCTGACGAAGGAGGAAACAAAAGGGATGAAGTGCCGAATTGACAACCCTGTCGCCTGAACGAAGGTAGGGTATTTTCTACCCCTAGAACATCGGTCAAAACAGAGGTAAAGAGAGGGGGTGGTTTTCCATAAGTAGTGACCGCTATTATTGTCAAAGGGACCAACCGTTCGACTTGAAAGGCATTCTGCAGTGAATGACAACAATTGATGGTAGTCAAGATGGCGAGCGTATATCAGCTTTTAATAAATCTGGCTTTTCCAACTTATGATATCATTATCATAATCAACTGTAGAGTTCTCGTTATATTTTACCGACTAT
This sequence comes from Philaenus spumarius, assembly GCA_018207615.1. Taxonomy (NCBI): domain Eukaryota; kingdom Metazoa; phylum Arthropoda; class Insecta; order Hemiptera; family Aphrophoridae; genus Philaenus; species Philaenus spumarius. The sequence continues at coordinate 88,396 of JAGFPH010004760.1, forward strand.
GTATTTGCAAAGTAGGTTTGTTTCTAAATACAGTCTTCAGCTCTGTAGCTGTGGTACTACAAAAACCAAACATTTCCACTTGAACAAATACAATTACACACATAGTTACACAAAATAGGCCTACTGTAGCATTTGTTTAGTGTTTAGTATCAGTAACATAAGAATAGTAAGTCGACTTAGATATACATTGCTTTATACGTTTATATAGATTGGGGAACAAGTGGCTGAGATTTTGTCAAAGATTTATTTTCTGGCTATCTTCGTATTTAGATACGTGTCATTGAGATTTCAATTACGTAAGCAAAATCGTTACACTCTTTTGTATAGTAGACAGTATTCAGAGAATTAATTTACGTCAAAGTATTAGTTTAAAGCATGAAAATAAACAAAAAATTCATGTTTTAATGAATTCGGCATTTGTGCGTTAAAAAATTATAATAAATATGTATGGCGAATTAAAACATGAATAATTTTTTAGTTATTATAATACCTTTTCAGTATTATAACTCTATACAATTTTGGTTCTGCGTCTTAAGTATTGGGAACAAATCAATATTTTATTTATCACTTCAGTTAAAAACTACCTAGCTAAGGCAGAAATTGTCAGATGGAATGTCAAGACAGATTTCAACGTGCCTCAAAAGAAGAGGTGAAACTCTTACAAGATCGCTCTTTTGCCTGTATATCACAGCAAGAGCTGACAAAGTTATAAAGAATACTAAACCAGGTATTCAAAAATTAAAAACTCCAAAAATATTGTATAACTGTAAATTTGGAGGGCTACAGTTGAGTAGGCCCTAGATATTTTATGATACTGGCATGTAAAGTTTGAAAGGGATATTAACGAAACTATTTCTTTTAGCATTTTGTGGTTTTCAAGATATTTACAAAATGTTTCCAACACCCTAAACCTCTGAAAGTACTGCAGATAAAATTTGAAAACAACCAATGGTGTTAGAGGCGATCGTTTGGCCTAATCGTAAAGGATTCAGAAAAAGTATTGAAAATCAAACTTTTTGAAAACTAATGAAAAATATTAAATGTGCTTATGGTCCCCGCCAGTGGTTATTGTTATTGGTTAGGCGATTAGTTGTGAATAATATTGAGTTTATGATTTGTTCACGCGTGTTGTTAATGATATTTCATGACAAAATGGAATGATATTTTTGAGAGAGGACGAAAGCGAAAGAATAATCTAACCACATTGCATATATTCTGTTTGGTTTTAGTATTATTTGTATTCACGCACAGCAGTTAGAAAGGCTGACACATCTCTCTCTAATCCTCCCATATTGGGACAAAGATTAAGCAAAAAGGAAGTTCATACAACATTGAAAGCAGATGACATTACGACTTGCAATACACTAAGTACATCTCGCATACTATATTAAATCAAAAACTAACTATGCAGCATATTTAAGCAATATTTCATTTTGATCCAATTATCTTCTACTAAGACAGGCGCGGCTATTAACTACTTGATTGTAATCTGGAAAGGAATTTGATATCTTCGGTCATTACTAGTCACATGCGATCTGATACTGTTAACGGTTTCATTGTTATGGGTCTTAACGTGCGCACAAATTTACTAAATTGCAAAATATGATTTAATTGCACGTTATCAGTGATCGATTATGCTTGCACAGCTTAAATTTTATGCATATTGTCTATTATTACTCGTTGCGACATTGTTGTTTTTCTGGTTTATCAACTTGCACAATATTAAATCATTTTATTGTGCAGCAGTCTTACTCTGACCGTTTACAAAATCGATGGGTTACTAAGATTTGCTATTTGCCTCACTTATACACTCTCTCGTCAATCAATACCTTTATTAAAAGCACGTTATCTTCTAAACGTAAAATGATAAATCAATATTTCAAAATAACAACTAAAAGTGTACAAAAATGTATTTTGAAAATGCTGTATTGTTAAATATAATATACTAAAAATGTACAATGATGATTTGTGATAATTTAATATATATTATATTATTTTATTGTAACTCATACAATACAACCGTTTATTGTAGGCAATCTGAATAGATCGACGTGGGTTGTAGATCGCTTCTCTGGATTATTTTGATAGGCCTATATTTTTAACGACAAAACTAATAAAGATTTTAAAACACTGTGAATATAAATTATTTTAACTTGATTCATCTCTGGTAATTAAAACTTTCAACAAACACAGGATTGTGGGAAAAGTATTTTCAGTTTAAGAAGACCATATACCTTACACAAACATAAGAAAACTGAATGAAACTATAAAACCACGTTATATAGGCCTTGTGACCGGAAGCATGCGGTCAGTTATCACGGTCCTAATTGCGGCGACCTGAGTTACAATTACAAAAGAGAAATGTGCAACATTTAGCCCTATATTTATCCAAATAATTACGAGTTTAATTGAAACTAAAACTTTAAGAGACTGTTTAAAAAGTGCGTCGACTTTAATATCTGCAATCGTGTAAACATTACTAATAAAGAACTTATAAACTAATTTAGTTAATAAGAAACTAGTTACGTCCTCTGCGTACCTACGATATATTGTTTATAGGAAATCCGCTAAAGTATTTAAGTCGATTTATAAAGACCCTGCGACAAATAAATGTGTTATTTTAAAAATCCGCACATTACAGTACAAAATATCGAGCATAACAAAGTATCAGAGTCAGTCAAATCCAATAGAAATTCTTCTTCTATAGATAGAATAGACAGGGAAATGCGAGATTGACGCACTCCCAGTATGCGAGGTCTGCCTCAAAAGTGAATGGGATGATAAAAACATAAAAAAAGAGTGTACATTAGAAATCCCTTTATTGGCCTACAAAATACTCTCCACCAGACACAACGCACTTCTGGCAACGTTCGTATAGCGCCTCAAAACTGTTGGAGAAGTCTTCATGTAGAATCGTTTTTAGAATTGCCGTCACTTGATTCTGAATTTCTTTGACCTCTGCAAACCGTGATCCGTTTAAGGCCTTCTTAAAAGACGTGGGGACAAAAACAAAAATCAGCAGGCGCCAGATCTGGAGAGTAAGTACGGTGGGTGTTGCGAAACTGTCACGTCACGCTGAGTCAAAAAATGGCGTACAATGATGCTGGTATGAAATGTTGCATTGTCGTGCAGTAACATCCAATTTCCAGTCTGGCACATTTGTGTCCTAACACGCTGGATGCGCTGCAACAAACGTTTGAGAACCTCCAAGGAGAATGCGGCAATTACCATTTGGCCAGCAGGAACGAATTCCTTATGGATGATTCCTTCTATGTAAAAAAAATGTGATTAACATGATCTTCACTTTTTGCTTTTCAACGCGGCTTTTTGTTTGTCGCGGGGAAGAAAGTGACCACCATTCCATTGATTGTCTTTTCGTTTCAGGGTTGTCCTTGTAACACCAAGTCTCGTCTCCTGTGATAATGAAACTAAGAAATGTCGGATTGCGGTCACACATATCAACGACATCACCACTGGCTTTAAAACGTTTGATTTTTTGATCATTTGTTAGGATGTGCGGCACAAATCATGAACAAATCTTGTGTTTGCCCAATTCTTCATGTACGATGGCCCCCACTGTGTCTTTGCTAATACCCACTTCTTCTGATATTAATCGCAGAGTCAATCGCCGATCTTTTGTTAGCATCGCTCGCACACGTTCAATGTTTTCCGGCGTATTGCTTGTGTATGGTCGTCCCGAAAGCGGTTCGTTCTCCACCAATTCTTTACCAGCGCGAAAGTTTGCAAACCAATCGTACTATACACATTACCTACACACATCCTCCTGCCCGTACACTTGCACCAACATCTCATGGGTTTCCGTTTTACCCAATTTTAAGCAGAACTTAATGTTGTGTCGTTGCTACATGGCTTTTCGACACACACTACTCGGAACACTCTATTGCAATGACTGTAAAAGTACTGCAATAGAAGTCTCGCGCAATTCCCGACAGATGGCAGGTCCAGACATGTTCATGATTGCGTATGCATGCACGCGCGCTGTTTCAAGCATTGAATACCGATATATTAGACCATTCACTGAACATTTTAGACATACCTCGTATTTCCGCATCAGGAACGTAAACTATATTTGTTTTCTGGAAACTTAACTTGTGCCCCTAAAATGCATAGTAACGTATCTCTCTGCTTATTGGAGTATAATATGCGGGTCAGTATGCTTTATGTCAAACTTCATTGTGATATCATAATTCGCTTCTGAGAACTATTACTATGATAGATAAATAAATTAGTGATCATATAAAATATTTTTCCCTTGAGGCACGGATTCCTACAAACTAAAAATGTGTAACGTAACCTATCTTTCCTCGACATCAAAACAGAACATTCTAACGGAAGATGTGCATTTTACTCCGTATTATAAAATATTTAGTTATGCAGATCAATTACATATAGGCCTACGTATATCTTTTTGTCCAAAAGAGATAACCCCAATATTTGGAGAATAATACTCCTAAATATACCCGCTGCGAAATTCAACCCTTCTTCTTCGGATACATTTCGAGGACTTTGTTGGTCGTGTGATATTTAAAGTTATTAAAAAGCGTAGCACGTGCAAAATGTGATTTCTGAGGCTTTGCTGTCGATAGCGGAGGGTGTCAATATACTTTCTATTTTAAGTTTTAAATCCTCAATACACTTCACAATCGCAGTAAACTTGTATTGGTATGTTTTCCCGTATTTATTAGAAACTAAAACACAATTAAATTTATCAAACCTGTATAGTTTACCAAGTGTATTTGTCTAACTAGGTTAAGAATAGACTATTTTACAACTTTTGCAATGAAATAAAGGTGCCAGTAAGACAATAACCGACTAATAATCGTCGGTTATGATCGATACACCTCCTAGATCTACGTTTTAACACGCCAAGCCATATTGATCAACACGAGATGACCTCAATTTGTGGACGACTCACGCCAAAATATTATCAAACAGCGTCGTGTTGACGCGTAACCATGACTACGCCTTCTTTACACCAATCGCGGTTTAGAAACTACTTGAAACTTTAATACAATCCGTCGATAAGTTAAGTTTATTTTAAACTATTTTTCCAACATAACTTTTTTAATAAATCTTGATTGTAATATTTTGTGTTAGGTTCATTTGATGAAAGCCGAGGTTCAGTATTACTAACATTAAAGGTTAAATGACGGTTATTCTGAAGAAAAAAAGTCAAAAGTCAAATTTCATACACGATAATATTCAGGGTTGGGCAAAAGTCTGGAATATATTTAATAATTTCAAAACTATTAAACAAAACGTAATGAAACTTTGCAGTTTTGTATTTGTCACTATAACCAATATTGTGACTTATTTACTTGTTTATGGCAAGACAGCCCACTTAGGAAGCCTAGGTCTCATTTTAAAGGTCTTTGTAGAACACAGCAGTGCAAACCCGACTGCAAAAGAACGATCCAGGTAGAAATTACAGCTCCTCAAAATCGCAATATTAAGTAAATTATGTTTCTTGAATGATATGGGGGGTTTATTTCATTAACCCAGCTTTCAGGTAGGCCTATCATTAAACGACAAAATGTTAGAAATTCATTTTCCCCCTCAAATTTATGTAATAAAGTATTTTAATATTCCTCTTAAATTACACTAATATGTGAAATCACAACTTTAGTAATATACTATCCGACATTACCTAAATAGACGGATTGGTAGAAGGGGTTCTATCGAGCAGCCACCAAGATCGCCGGATCTGAACAAATTCGATTTTTTCTTTGGGGACATTTAAAGCCTAGAGATCTAAATTAACTAAAATCTAAGTTTGAACAAAAAATGTTGTGAATTCCTAATGAAATGAAAATGAATGCATTCCACACCCGCCTTGGAGCTTATCGAGAAACATTTGGCGCACACTTTGAACAAATGCTGTAGTATGGGTTTTACTGGAAATATGTTTTCGTCCTATTAGTAGGTATTTGTTAGGTAAGTTTCTTGTTTAACAATACAAATATTATTTCACACCAATATATAAATTAAGAACTATCATTATAATGGGTAATTTTTCCTTCGTTATTATTTTCATTCACTGCAAACAGGGATGATGAAATAAACCCCTAGCCTATATCATTAGGAAACATTATTTGCTTAATATTATAATTTTGAGGAGCTGTAATTTCCGACTGAATCGTTCTTTTGCTGCTGTCA
>JAGFPH010004761.1:0-12938 GCA_018207615.1 Philaenus spumarius
CAGAAATATTTTGACAATAATATAAAGATACCTTTGGATTCATCAAGATTTTAATTTTCTAAAACTGCCTTTCAATCAGACGTCACTCTTATATTTTCGAAAATATAAAGGTTTCTGTAAACCTCTGCAATTGGACAGTTTTCAATCAATAAAGCAGCACATTTTACATTCGAGATATATCTTACAATTCGAAATATTTGTATAGATATGTTTATATCTATTTGCAGAGAAAAGTTCAATATTCCAATTCGTGTAAACCAAACGATATTTACTCTAACGGTTTTATTCATACAGTCCTGGGAAATACAGACAAGTGGGAAATTCAAAACTCGTCTTTCTCACGCAGTTGTAACGGCATTTCACACGGTTTCTTGTATAGGATTCGTGCTCGAGAGGTTTCATTTATTTGATCTATTTTATGATTCAAGTAAAGCTAAGTCAAATAATTTTATAAATCAATAATTTACAAGTATACAGTTCAATTCTTTGATTTATTCTCTACACTTTGAATGATATTTCATTTTTAGGCAAAGCATATATTCCTAAATTACTATTCAAACTAGTTTTGTTAAAAGTTTTGTAGTAGGAACATAAAAAATGGTGTTTTAAAAATAAGAAATTTGAAATTGATATATATTTTTATAGGACAGTTCTATTTATAACTAAATTACAAAACTCTTGTTTATTTTGAAAAAATTACAAAAAATGTGTACTACTTTTAATGTAGGCCTAAAGTTGAACTTTTTCCTTTCGTTACTGAACATTTTTTTCTTTCTTGAGCTAATAACTTTGTAAATTTTACATCAATACACTTTTACTGACATATACGACTTCTTTGAACCTTTCTCTACAAAAAAGGTATGGAACACTTTTGGATTGGGATATAACTGCTGTAGTTAGCGAATTTAACAAAAAATGTTTGCAAACAATTCATTTTCAAACATTTCCGCTTTTTGGGTTAAAGGTATATATTGTAGAATATAAGTTTTGTAAGTCTCGTAAAAATAATAAATAAATACATAATTTTATAAATAAATGTACAACTAATTCAATGCGAGAAAAGTTAATTGTAGTGGAATAAAATTATATTACTATTTTTTAATGAGCAAATTAAAATATTCATTAGTTTTAGTAATAATACAACATTATTTACTATGTATGTATAACCACAATAAAATCCCGCGATTCATTCTGTAACACTGTATTATCAGCAATTACTTACAAATAGAAGCTCATAGATATTACGGAACTGGTTAATTTACACGGGTTTAAAATGTTTAAAGCAGGAGAGAGAAAATATCTTGCGGGTACCGTAATACAGAGACTTTAACGCGTAACTGTAGAGAAGCGGATAGGAATAAATTAGATAAAGCGGAAGAAGGGATTATAACGGATTGACGTATAAAATATTGTGACTTTAACGCCAAATAGGAAACGTAAACTTGATCGGAACGTGAGGAACAAGTCGTGACCGGAATGTTCATCACCGACTTGGCTACAGTACTGCGTAAAGGAAGGAACCAATAAATAAATTATTACGCAAGTTCTATGTGTTTAAATCGGAAAAAATGCTAGCATTGCTGTAAATATACTTTTACACTCCATAACTGTTCTTCATAATTCTTGTAATGGATAAGAAGGACCCTGTTTCACAAAAGTCCAACCAAAAGTTTGGAGTAAAGATTGATAAAATTCTGGTGAGAATGGGTAAATTGAAATGGATCACAAAAAGGCAAAGATACAAATTTACATTACTTGTGCCTTACTAAATAATTTAACCTGCCAATGAAATAAGTATTTAAAATACATTAAACCACATATAATTTTGTAATATAATATTATGTTTGAAGGCTAGTAGTACTATTGTTTTCTTTATACATTAGCAAAAACGCATATTTACTTCGTGGCGTTCGTGAATCCTTATTAATAACTCTATACAATCATTCACTCAATGATATCAAAATACGCAGCCTAAGCCAAAAGTCCCTAGAGAATGAATTTTAATATAAAACTCACGTTGACCAGTTAGTGCAGGTAACTTTTTGAAGTGTAAATTTCTATAGGGACACCGCGTCCAAAAGATTTTGCTGGTAGTGAATCGGATTTTACCGTCAAGCATTTTACCATCACGCTCTACATGTGCATTTAGCAGAGTGTATAGTTTACTTGGTAATACCTCTGACATGGACATTGTGCTTCCTCATTTCGTAAGTAGTGTTAAAATAATTTACTTGGTAATACCTCTGAAATGGACATTGTGCTTCCTCATTTTGTAAGTTGTTTTAAAATAGTTTACTTGGTAATAGTATCTCTGAAATGAACATTGTGCTTCCTCATTTCGTAAGTTGTTTTAAAATAGTTTACTTGGTAATACCTATGAAATGGGCATTGTTCTTCCTCTTTCGTAAGTTGTTTTAAAATAGTTTACTTGGTAATAGTACCTCTGAAATGGACATTGTGCTTCCTCATTTTGTAAGTAGTGTTTAAATAGACATTGTGCTTCCTCATTTTCTAAGTTTTTTAAAATAGTTTCCTTGGTAATAGTATCTCTGAAATGGACATTGTGCTTCCTCATTTTGTAAGTTGTTTTAAAATGGTTTACTTGGTAATAGTATTCTGAAGTGGACATTGTGCTTCCTCATTTCGTAAGTTGTTTTAAAATAGTTTACTTGGTAATATTACCTCTGAAATGGATATTGTGCTTCCTCATTTCGTAAGTTGTGTTAACATAGTTTTCTTGGTAATACCTCTGAAATGGACATTGCGCTTCCTCATTTTGTAAATATTCTTAAAATAGTTTACTTGATAATACCTCTGAAATGGACATTACGCTTCCTCATTTCGTAAGTTGTGTTCAAATAGTTTACTTGGTAGTGTTAAAATAATCAATTTTTTTGTGTACTTTGCAAATTTGTTTTACGCAGGATTTTTTTAGCAACCAAAATAATTTCCATAATATATTTTATATTTATCAGAATATTGCCGTAGAAGTTTACACTTCTCCCGTGTGTTCTTAAGCACACCTGGATTCTTTTTTTATTTTAACGCTTAAAAATTGTTTCAAAAATAATAAACTTGGATAGAAAAGTGTTTTAGGCTACTCTTGGCGAATATGGCTTTTAAAGTGAAAAAATCTGTAGGCCCACCTAGCACTTTTTGGATGAAGTAAAATATACGAACTCGCGATACGCGTCTTCAAGTAAAACGCTAAGCGTTTTTGATGACGTCGATGATTTCTTTTTCGTTGTATTACGCACATACTAATATAAACCAGAAGTTTAATATAACACCTGTTCGTAAAAGAAGAAGAAATCGACAAAATAAAATAGGTAGTGGTAAATTCAAAAGCTTAAACTCAATAGTCACGCTACCGTTGAAATGGACTTAGCGCTTTCACATTTTTTTAAATGTCTAAATTTGCTAACTTGGTTGATATGATAATGAATGCAAATGCATTAAAGAAACGTGTGTTGGTTCAGTATAGGCCTAAAGTCAAATTTGGTTGTTAAATTGTAAATAAAAGTTAGCAATTATTATGATAAAGTAAGCCTTTCTCGAAACTTTTCAAAAAAGTAAAAACTTTCATGAGTATGAAACGTTGGTTATATTGGTTTAATTCGAAATTTGATAATTATTTTTATCTTGTGCCATTTAAAATTGAAATCTAAAAACTAACATAAACACGATTGTCTATAAACACATTACTAGTCCGGGACTAAACACATAGCTCTATTACATAACTCGATATATCACCCGTTGTCGTCGCTATACAATAATGTCCTCGTACATTCTAACATGTATTGTCATTGTAATTCCGTGTACAAGTGTTCCCGTAATATTGTATGCTGCAATCACACACCGAGTCTCTCTTTGAAGTGCCGTGTGCCGTATAATGCTTACAAGGGATGTTTGTGGAATTCAATATCTTATATCGGTGTGAGACTGGTTTACCGGTTATTGTTTCAAGTTTCAGTGAGAGCGCAGCAAGTGAAATCTGAAGTGAAACAGATCCATTTATATTTGTTACGATAAATTCAAAACTTTGCCAGTTTTACACTTGTCTACAGAATGTAATGTGTCAGGTAATGTCGTCCCTTTTAGTTTCTCCCTGGGCCTGTCTTGGCGGTACAACCATTCCACGAAAACTAGTTTCACAACTCCGTAACGGACTACAACTCACTTATCTTATAATTTTACCTACTTGCGTTCAATGTTTATATAAGTACACAATTTGGGAAATATAAATAACTAGCTGACCCGGCAATGCTTCGCTATTGCATAATTATTTCGGTGAAATAAATGCGACAAATGATGGTAATTTTGTGTGTCATAAGAATATGAATCGTAGGTTCTAAACCGTGTCATTTATTCCACTTCATAGCTGTACACCATTTACAAGTCGTCATAGGACCTAGTTCAATTGTTTTGTCTTTGTGATAATCGGTATTGCAGTTGTAGTGAAACCCTGACATTGATTTTTCCAATCCGTTTGGTAGTTTTGGAGGGATCGTGATTTAGTAAATTTCACACCCCCAAACCCTCTATAAAATTTCGAATTTTTTAAAAACCCTTTCTTCGCCAGCACCTACGGCCCTAGATGAAACTACATACCAAATTTCGTTCCAATCCGTTCAGTAGTTTTGGAGAAATCGTGATTTATTAACTTTGACCCCCTAAATCCCCCCTAAAATTTCGAATTTTTTAAAACCCATTCTTAGCCAGCACATACGGTCCTATATGAAGCTGCATAACAAATTTCGTTCCAATCCGTTCAGTAGTTTTGGTGAAATCGTGATTTAGTAACTTTGACCCCCCCCCCCCCCCTAAGATTTGGAATTTTTTGAAACCCTTTCTTAGTGAGCACCTATGGCCCTAGAGGAAGCTATATACCAAATTTCGTTCCAACCCGTTCAGCAGTTTTTGAGAATTCGTGATGAGTGAGTGAGTGAGTGGTATTTGGCTTTTATATATATAGATTCAATCAAGCAACTGAATCGCTGACGTGAGTTGAACGAATTTCCAAAAGTAAGTTTATATGTTTTATAGTTTCAACCAACTATTTGGGAAATTGATCTGCTCACTAATTCGCTTAGTACACTAAATAAATTAGAGAATTTGTTTGCTTTTTAGCTTCCAGCCTCGCTTTTTGAGTTTACACCTAGACCTTTCACCCTCGGATCAGAAGTTGCTTTTAAACTGATACTTTTATGGGATTTTACGTTTTAGAGGAACCAGATGGGCTATAAGGTCTTGTAAAAAAGAAAACGTGAACAACAATCTCCTATATTTAAAAAAAAATCCAAAATGTTTCAGGAAAGTAAGAAAAATCTCAACAAAAAATGTTTACATTCTGTCAAAAACGTGATACCGTTTGCTGTATTTTTTTCTAACAAACTCGTCCAAGGCACTTGAACAACCAACGTATGTTCCCAATTTGGGCCAACTGCTGTTAGAATGCGAACACAATACACAAATTCTAATGACACCCAAAAACATGTTCTGAGGACCGTGTGTTGATTGACCACTCCTGATCTTAGGCGTCATTGCAACAGCACATCTTTCCTACGGAACTTCGCTGTAAACTTGATGCGAAGATTTCACGCAATCATAATATGATCGATTAGAATATCTTTACCGTGGATGGGGGACAGCTTCTAACCCAAGCCCTCAAGGTCGTGGTGCAAACTCGAATTAATTCCTTTTATGTAAACTATTTAATAAGAGGTTGTTCAATATATGAAATACTGTTAAAATCGTCAACACAATAGCAAAACCCGCATTGATGCCAGCTTAGTAATAAAACATAAATCATGTGTTAGGATGAGTTCAGCGGGTGGGAGACTTGTGGGAGGGGTTAGGTGCGTACTTTGTACGAGATAAAATGAATTCCATTCCAAACAGTGATTTCAACGGTGTCGTAGGACTCCACATGTGAACTTGTTTTAATAACTTGTCTTATATCGTTCTAAGCTAACAGAAAAGTATTTTAAGTTAATACAAATTTGTTTATACACATTTTTTATGAAAAGTATTTGTGTTATTAATAATAATTATTGTTATAGCATCACTTGGTTGGTTTGCTATTGACTACGTTTTATATGCTCAAAAATTATCTCACAAGATGTAATAAATCATTTTAGACTTTTGGTTTCAACTGCAAAAAAAGTATGAAAATTTTAGATGGTAATGAGGTCAAACCAAGAGCTGAAAAACAAATTAAACTATAATAATGAAACCAAACATTTCAAATTGGCGGCCAAAAATAGTTTTCCACGCGTTTTTTTTTTTATTAATTAAAATTAATGATTCAAACATAATTTTAAATCTTATGTTCTCCGCTATTGACAAAAAATAGACAAACAGCTTAAAATTTATGTTTTCGTTAAAAACAATAACTAAAAATTTTTTTATGAAAGTTGATATGAATCCTAATGAAAGGCGCCATCTATTAACAATATGTTTAACTAGCATGACAGCTTCTAAAAGTAAAAATAAAAATGAACACAATTCTCACAAAAAATTGTTTTATTTGTCAAACGCGTTTCAACGACAAAGTCGTCATCTTCAGTCACAAAGAGCTACAACTAAATTAGCTATTAGTTAGATTGTTTACATTCTATATGCAAGTGTAATCTATCACGCAAATAAATCAAATTAAATCAATGTAAAGCGGTATAAATTTGTATGTAAACTGTTATTTATAAACCAACGTAATTAACTGAATTAAATCAGGCCTACTCCTAACTTGCGAAATATTCGCGCAGGTCAGCTAGTTATTACATTATTGAAAAACAATACAAGTATAGTATAGTCATTGAATAATTAGTTCACGCAACTGGACCCCTGACGCGAGTTAACCCTTTGTTGCCCGACGGCACTTTTAAGTACCACCCAATTCAACTGTCTTTATAAAAGGTAACAGTGGCTTTATCTACAAGTTGAGGCCTGGAGGTACTTTAGAGTACCATTGCAGTTCTGTAAAACATCAGGTCTACACCTAGTTTCAACAAATGCCACCAGAAAGCACCAGGAAGCTTGGCTAGTACTTGCTTTCAATTGTCAATTTATATGGTGTGATTTCCCCAATTTTTTAAAACATGTTCTAGTCTTTCATTTGTCAGTATTTTGTATTAAAAGGGTAGCATATTGCTTTAAATTAATTACTTAACTGAATAAGAACTGATCTAATTTATTATTATAAACCTCTCACACATACAACTTATATAGATTCAAACTTAAGAGCAACCAAGCAAACTTCCTATAACATAAAATCCTAGATGGTGCTGATAAACTATCTTTTACTTTACTTTTGCTTTACACGTAATATTTATACCGATAGTAAAGTAACCTAGTGGATAACGTTGCGTCTTCCTGATCAGAAGATGCTGAGTGCAAATCTAGGCTAGGGAGACCAGATATGTAATCATATCTGTGGTTTGAGGGTAGGAGGGTGGAAGTAAAACAAACGGTGGTTGGCTCGCTTCCAAGCTGACGGGATATGACTAGATATCTGGTCTCCGGCTGGGGCTGTTTTGCATAATTTTTTTTACTAAGTATATTTATATATATATAATATTTACTAAAAAAACCTGTAAAAAAAGAAGAAAAAAAAAGTTTTTTGCCAAACAACCTTAGTTAGTCACAAGAATAAAGAAATATGTAGTTTTTTTTCACATTTTATCACTTCTTGGTCCTCAAAGTGTTAAGCTAGTTTCTAAAATTAAGTTTAAATGTTTTAGAGTTTCAACCCAATACTTCAGAAATTGGTCTGCTCAGGAAGGCGCTGAATACGAAATATATCAGTAGAATTTGTTTGCACCTCAGCATCCAGCCCCGGCTCACGCGCTGCTTTGTTCAGCTCGCAGCGGAAACACATGCGAGTGTGCACCTCGACCTTACACCCTCGAATTACAGATTGCTTCGCTTCGTTCACAGTGTAAAACTGACTTTTTTATGCTATTTTAGGATTTGGTCGATTTTTGGGGAAGAAAGACGGGCTATAGAGTTGGTGTAAAGAAGCAAAATGTGAAGAATAATCTCCTATATTTATATTTTTAGATAACAACAACAACAAAAGTTTTATTCTAGTGCGAAAAATCTAAAAAATTTGTTACTTCCTGTCAAAAACGTGCTTCCTTTTGTTGGAGTTTTTTATCTGACGAACTCGTCCGTGCTACTTGCAAAACCAACGTGTGTACAAAATTTGGAACAAATCGGACCTGAAATGCGGCCACTAGAGTGCGAACACATATACACAAATATAAATACAATTCTTAACGACGCACCTATACGCGTTCTGGGCACCATAGGCGTAACCAGGACGACCGTAACCGGGTTACAACAATCTTTTCATGAAATTTTTTTAAAAATTAAGATGCAAAATAACACGTTTTAGGTTTCCCAAAATTATTTTGAAATAAAATAGGTATGTATACATTTCCACTTCTAATAATTGTGATTCATTCCCATTTTAGAATAATTTAGAATAGCAACCATGACTCATCTCCCGCCAAATCTTTCCGTGCGCTGACTCTAACTCCATTGGCCTACAACACACACTGCGTTTTTTTTCGGCTGCGGATTGTCATCAAATTTAAAGTGTGCACGCGGTAAAATTTCCGACGATGAGCCGTCTAAAATTCTTACTGGGATTCATTAAACTGAAGTGTCAAGTTCATCAATCACGAAGTGTGTTATGTAATATATTATTTCTTTTAATGTTTTATTGACATGAACAGAGAGCAACTCTTGCTTTATTGTTATTCCGTCGCTGATTGAAATGGAAGCAAAAAAATATATACATATTTTTGGGTTCATCCAATCAATAAATAAAAGAAAAAAGAGATTTTGGAGCATTTGAGGAACTAGAAGAAACATTTTTCAATTATTTAAGAAAGTCGGTTTCTACACGCGGTTGAAGGATAGTATTCTACGAAAAAAATAATAAAATAACAAAAATTGGCGAAAATTTGGTCACGAGCGGCTGCATAGCTAACGTCAGCGGTAAGTTAAATAAACCGATTTTTCCGACCAATATGTATGTTCTAATATTCTCCTTCGTACGACTGTTAATATGACGGCGACGGCAAACAATCCGTTGCGGGCAAAACACCGCGTTCTGCCTCTAGAACACTATCCTTTCATAGACTACACTTCATCTATATAAAATAAAGTGCCAGCGCCCAATTTGACCATAGATAATGTTAGCAATATATTGATAATTTATTGTAGCTTGACATTTGCATAGGTGTTGAAAACAAGTATTTTAATGTAAACAAAGTGCGATTTTTTTTACAATGGAGGGTTATAACCCTCCCCCCCCCCCCCCGTTCCGCCTATGCTGGGAACTATGATCGGTGCTCATTAAGAGGTCTCACCATAAGAGTCATTGCAATAGCTCATCTTTCCTATGGAAATTCGTTAATAATTCGATCACGCAGCTGAACCGCTCACGTGAGTTGCACGACCTTGCCGCTTAGGATTGTAGGCTAGTTCTCTCCCTCGCAGTGGAAAAACCCGCTTCGCGAGTTCGCATCCCGCCCGGATCAGAAGCTTGAGGGCAACTAAGACACTTTCTTGCCGTAAGTGACACAACATTTTTCCACCAGCTACCGTTTTGGTAAATAGTTTTCATTTTAGTATGAAAGAAACTTTATTAAACCATGGACATTCATATTTACAAAAACAATTGAGGTTATGCCAAGAATACACAGACACGGAAGTTAATTGATACATTGTTGTTTCAGCAGCTGTTTTACTAACATATGATTTAGCAGGCGGAAAAGTACCCATATAAAAAGAATTGAGTATACTTTCCAGCTCGGCTATAGGCGGGCGACAAAGTAAAGTCAATGATTTGTATATGCACACTCTTCCGCCCCTGGATGATAAGTCGATCTTTCTACCTTATTAATGAGGCAAAAAATACCTCTTATAGTAGCTGAAGGGAAAGAAAAGTTTCTACTCTTGTCCTTAAATAGTTTAACGCAGGCGCAATACATTCTTGATTTTTAATCAGTTGTTTGAAATGTTAAAATGAAACGATTTAATTGTTTTGTAACAGAAACCCAAATTTCACTGTAAACAAGACCTGCTTTAGTTTCTTGTGAACTTGACTTTCTGTTAACAAAGTAAACTTTCCCTTTGGTCCTGACTTTATCAGATTCTCTATATATCTGTTTACAGGAAGTGTTCTGACGCACCCCTTCGGTTCCGGAGCTAAATAGGGTTGAAGTGGAAATTGTCTTTTAGGCTCTCGAGATTAAGAATTTGTGTAGTCACTGCAATATTAAGTTACTAAATAGTGAAAATTAAAGGCAAAATAACGTACATAGTGCTTATAACAGTTAAGTTGGCTAGAACTTTGTATATCTTTATAGTACAGAATAAACTGTCTGCGATTATCTATACTAATATTATAAAGAGGTAAAATTTGTTTGTTTGTTTGTTTGTTTGTTTGTAGGGGGTAATCTCAGGAACTACTGAACCGACTGAAAAAATAGTTTTACTAATAAAACTAGCCCTGAGTGACATAGGCTGTAATTCATTTGGAAAAAAACATTTTTTACTTCAATATTTGTAAATTTAGTCGGAAAAAATCTTAGGTTAGGCCTATAGACTGATGAACCAACACATGTATTTACATTTATTACCATTGCAACCAATTGAATAAAATTACAGATAAAACAGCTGTTTGCTCCAATATTTCCATTAACAGCTGATTTCAAAGTTTTAATCAATTATTTGTATTTCTAACTTTTAGGCTAGGTTTTATTAAAGTGTAGACCTGAGCCTTGCTGATATTTTAACCTTTATTATAACTGCTGTTAAAAAATATATTAAATAATTTGATTTGAACATTTAACATTGTTTACCATCTTAGCTTTGGGGTTATTATTAATCCTACACCTTTATTATAAAGAAAACATAACAAGAATATGTGTATAGAAGGTTCCAACGGGGTCGGCGTGCGAAGCACGCAGGGGCTTCCCCTAGTGAGTTATAATGAGTGTACGGAAGATCGTAGGCAAACAGGAGAAGAGCTAGCGAATTTCTATAGGCTGTTGCAGTGAATCTAAGGTCGGGAATGAGCCCCCAGAACATGTTTTATTTTATTAAAACTGATATATACAGACTGTCCCAAAAGTTCCGGACCGGTTTAATAACTCCTAAACGAAACTAGCTACAGTAATAATATTTCAGACATGATTCCTGGCTACAAAAAACAATTTTTGAGTTGTTGTTCACTATTGCCCCTGCCCCCAAAAACCAAATTTGGGGGGTTGCCCCAAATTTTTAAATTTAAACCCATATCGAGTGACCCATCATTTTAAAGGTCTCATTGAGTTAATCACAACAGCACAAACCCGAGGTCAATATCTTGCTCCTGTCCAAAATGGCTGACCTTTTAGTGTTTCTTATGGTCATGTAATTTAAAATTGAACATTTCGTATCGTATACAAAGTAAACACATTTACAGGTTTAAGATATTTTACTTTTTCAGTTGTAATAAACACCGATGGCCCTTTAACAATTGTAAACAGATAACATTTTTGGACTCTCCTACTTTAAGTTCGTTATGACATGCCTTAATCCTTATCATTGCTGGAAAACCCCGCATCAACAAAACAATACCTGCAGCATTGGATATTATGGCTCAGTTATGAAATTGTGTCTTAGAATAATGTTGTCTAATTTTTCCAGCGTTAATTTTTACATTTATTACTAATAATTTGGGAAACTAATAATAGTTTTTTTACTTTTATCAGTGTAAAGTAAATGACCATAAGAAACAGTAAAAGGTCAGCCATTTTGGACAGGAGCAAGATATCGACCTCAGATTTGCGCTGTTGTGTTTAACTCAATGAGACCTTTAAAAATGATGGGTCACTCGATAGGGGTTTACATTTAAAAATTTGGGGCAACCCCCCAAATTTGGTTTTTGGGGGCAGGGGCAATAGTGACTAACAACTCAAAAAATAGTTTTTTGTAGCCAGGAGTCATGTCTGAAATATTATTACTGTAGCTAGTTTCGTTTAGGAGTTCTTAAACCGGTCCGGGACTTTTGGGACAGTCTGTATATATTTGTATATATATGTGTTCGCACTCTAGCGGCCGCATTTTTCCAAATGACACGGACGAGTTCGTTGGATGAAAAAGCACTTTTTTTGACAAGAAGTAAATTATTTTTTACATTTTTCGTACTAGAATGAAAAGTTTTTGGGGGGTTTATCTAAAATGATATGTTTATGTGATTATCCTGCACATTTTGTTTTTTACACTACCTTATATGTAATTTCAAAATAGATCAGAACTTAAAATTCCATAAAAGTACTAGGATCAATTCCATACTCCCTAATCGAGCGCACTCGTGAGCGCAATGAAGCCGGACGTAAGCCGGTAATGGAGGCTGAGGTGCAAACAAATTTTACTAATATAGTTATACAAGTAAATTTCTTACAGTAAACTTCCCAAACACAGTAGTTGAGACCCTAAAAGATACAAACTTAATTTTTGAAATTTGCTCAACTCACGTCAGCTGTTCAGCTGCGTGAACGAATTATTTTAATTTTTGTGGTGCTGGAAAAGGCTGGAGAAATTGTACATGATACTTGATTTTTTAGCGTGTTGTCTTTGAATCTATGCTTAGATTTTTTTTCTTTTAGTGTATTGTATTTGAATCTATGTTTTTTTTTTTTTTTTTTTTTTTTTTGAGTGTATTGACTTCGAAACCATGCTTTGTTTATTTTTGAATGTATTGTATTTGAATATATGTTTATTTTTTTTTTTTTTAGTGTATTGTGTTTGAATCTATGCTTTCATTATTTTTGAGTGTATTGTCTTTGAATCCATGTTTTGTTTACTTTTGAGTGTATTGTCTTTAAATGTATGTTTTTTTTATTTTTTAGTGCACTGTCTTTGAATCTATGCTTTGTTTA
>JAGFPH010004761.1:44900-65940 GCA_018207615.1 Philaenus spumarius
TTGCTTCCTCATTTTATACATTGTTTTAAAATAGTTTGCTAAATACCCTCTGAAATTGACATTGTGGTTCTTCATTTCGAAGTTGTTTTAAAATAGTTTACTTGTTGTCCCTCTTAAATGGACATTGTACTTCCTCATTTTGTAAGTTATTTTAAAACAGTTTACTTGATAATACCTCTGAAATGGATATTGTGTCTCCTCATTTTGTAAGTTGTGTTGAAATAGTTTACTTGGTAATACCTCTGAAATGGACACTGTGCTTCATCATTTCGTAAATTGTTTTAGAATAGTTTACTTGGTAATACCTTCTGAAATGGACATTGTGGTTCTTCATTTCGAAGTTGTTTTAAAATAGTTTACTTGGTTTCCCTCTGAAATGGACATTGTACTTCCTCATTTTGTAAGTTATTTTAAAACAGTTTACTTGATAATACCTCTGAAATGGACATTGTGTCTCCTCATTTTGTAAGTTGTGTTGAAATAGTTTACTTGGTAATACCTCTGAAATGGATATTATGCTTCCTTATTTTGTAATTTGTGTTAAAATAGTTAAGTTTACACTTCTTCCATGTGGCCTTAAGCACACCTGGTTGTTTATGTTTATTTTGAAGACCGTCAGGTTTAATTGGACTACCCGTATGCAATGCTGTTGTTACATTGGGTAAAGTCCAAAGAAGAAGCTGTTAGCAACACCAATTGTTTATTATATTAAACTTTTGTTTTTTCAGATCAAATTTACCACAGCCTATTTACAATTACACACGCGTATTAAATCAGTAAATCGTATTTCTTTAATGTGGATAACGTTTTGAGCAAAGCTAGAAGACGGGTCATTTACTAATATTGCCAACACAAAGGGTGTGGTAGAAAGTTTTGGAAATGAAGCCATTTTTGTCATCATGAAGAGCGAAGGCCAGGAAAACTATTCGGGGGTGGTCAGATCAGGACCGGGGATTTGAATTTAAACCCTTTGAACACGTTCACTGATAAGGACGCACATTTGAGCTTAACACTGAACACTATGAGAAGCGGCCGACGCACAGTGCATTGCGTGCTTCGCTCGCCAACTCCCGTATTAAGAGTATTTTCAATACAGAGTGCATTGCGTACTTCGCACGCCAATTTTAAGCCTGTGTGCTATGGACGCAATTATTAGTGATTATTACATAGAAAGGTTCAAAAATAAAGTAATTTCTACACATTTAGGTTATAAATATACAAAATAAAAGGTCAGCTCCTAGCATAGGAATTACGAAATTTGCGTAACAGTGAACGTGTTATGTTTATTTTTAAAATTTTGATATTGGTACCCTTGTAAAATATTATAGGATGTAAGGATGATAAATGATTTTGTATTGTTAGGCTAAAGTATTTTTGTTGAACCTTCTAGTTTTCATATGATCACAAGAGAGTAAGGCTGTAACCTACTGCATCCATGTGTATTGTACGTTGTAGTGTAATCAAGTAAATCTAAATATCAGTATGCATGCAATGCACAATGATGTAGAATATGATGCTGGATCTTCTGTTGTGTTGTCTATTTTATAATTTAATTTACACTTTTTAAACCTAGTATCAATTTTTGCAACTAAATTTCAGGATTTTGGGGGGGGTTGACTCCCCTAACCTCCCCTGGCTACGGGCTTGTAAAGAGTTAAGCCATGAATATATTAAACTAATGCATTGCCTAGCCTTCCCACAACTCGCCCTTCTTAATTACTCTGTACCGGAAGTGGTTAGATTTACAGAGATTCAAACTTCCTGTAATAATGCAAACTTCAGCGGCTGGGAGGAGGGGGGGGGGGGGGGGTAATGAAAGTTTGGATTAATCTTCAGAACAAAATATTTAAATTACAAACGAGGTTTTATGATTTTAGGAAAAACATTTCAAATGCGTGTCAGTTATTGCTGATAAATTTAAAAAAATAAATTTTGACTCTTATTGTTGGAACACAATATTTGAAAATTGAAGTTATTATACAAAATAGGTCAATTTTGTACTGAAATAGCTTCAATGATATTGAAGCTAGTACTGAAATAGGTCTCGATAATGGAGGAATTCCGAAACGCGTCGACAAACTTTAGTGAAAGTGTTACGTTAGGATTGGCAGAAAATTGTACTCAAACTTATATTTGAAAATTGCTTCTCGGGACATTGAGTTTCTGTATCTATATAAATTAAAATGTAAATGTTCGATTAATCGAAATCTCAAATCTCCGAAAATGTTTCACCGATTGCTTTGGAATTTTGACACAACATTGCATTCGAATGCAAGAGTGTTTTTTTATATTTTTTGGAAAAAAGCGCCCTCTTTTGGATATAAAAATAACACAAACAATTATTTTACGGCAATGGGAGCTCCAAAATAAATAATAATGAAGTATGTTTAGTGTTGATACAGTAATCAGCTGTTTTCTCTAATATTTCCATTAACAGCTGATTTCAAACTTTGAAACAATAATACGTATTTCTAGTTTTAGGTTAGGTTAACAATGCCATCTGTTGAACATAAAAATATCACACATTATACTAAATATTTTACGGCAATTTGAGTGCCATAGTAAATAATAATTAAACATGTTTATAGTTGGTACATTAATCAGCTATTTGATACAATGTTTTCATTAACAGCTGATTTGTAAAGTTTAAGCAATTATTTGTATTTCTAACTTTTTAGGTTAGGTTTGTGTGTAAGTGTACACGTGAGCCTTGCTGGTTCTATTGTCCTTTATTATAACTGCTATTATAAAATATTTGGAATAATTAGATTTGGACCTTTGACATTATTTACCATCTTAGCATTGAGGTTATTATTATAAAGTACAAATTAATTATAAATAAAACATAACATATGTGTGTAGTTCCAACAGGGTTGGCGTGCGGGACACGCAGGGGTCTCCCCTAGTCTATATAAATAAAAATGTAAATGTTAGTTTGTTCAAAATCTCAAATCTCTGATTCTTCACCGATTACTTTCAAACTTTAACACAACATTACATTCGAATACAAGCATGTTTTTATATGCTTTTTGAAAAACACCAGCATCTATTTAACATAAAAACAAAAACAAATTTACTAAATATTTTACGACAATGGAAGCGCCATAGGCTACTGAATAATAAATAAATATGTTTATTGTTGATACAGTATTCAGCCATATGCTTTAATATTTCCATTAACAACTGATTTCAAACTTTGAAGCAATTATTTGTATTTCTAACCAGTAGGTTTGGTTTTTATTAAAGTTTAGACCTGAGGCTTGCTGGTTCTTTTAACATTTATAATAACTGTTGTTATAAAATAACCGAAATAATTTGATTTGGACATTTAACATTATTTACCATCTTAACTTCGGGGTTATTATTAACCTTATACCTTTAATAATACAACATAATTATGTGTATAAAAGGTTCCAACGGGAATGGCGCGCTGAGCACGCAGGGGTATCCCCTAGTTAAATATGCAAATGTCGGATTTATAAAGTCTATTCGCTTTCTGAATTGCTGATATATATATACAATATAGATAATTACCTTGTATAGTATATTACCTACTACAAATATATTGTATACAAATGTACTTGATCTATACATAGAAATAAAACTGAAGTGTCTGACTGTGATTTCAAAATAAGTACGTTTTTCTGAAGTCATATGGTTATTGAAACTTTAACAAAACCTATAAACATGCATTTTTCTGTCTGTTTGTCCGGGCTAATCTACGGAAGGTTGAACCAATTTTGACGAAACTTTTATTTGCATGAAGAGGATTTTTCAAAGACTAATCTAGGCTACTTTTTATCCCAGAAATATTTAGGGTTATTATTTAAAAATTTAAGGTTATCGTCAAAATTATAAAGTTTTGCAGACACGGACGTGGCGTGCAAAGAAACATTCCTCTGCACAGCACTTTTACAACATAAAATAAATTTGTTTATAAATCTTCAAGTGTATAAATACTTAATTACAATTAAAACACCTGATTTGGATCAAAAACTTAACATAATTTTAGGTTTTAACCGAACCAAAACACGTTTATTGTAATCATTTATATTAATTACCATAGCAGCCAACTCGGCAAATTTAGAACCAGTTTGTTATTCTGCACAACTACCAGTTCTTTTAGCTTTTAGATTAGGTAAAAGTAAAGAAAAGGCTTTCTGTATTATAAGTCAAACATCTGGTGTTACATAAAATTGAAGTGTCTATATAGCGTTCCATTATACTACTCTAAATGTAATGAATTGAAGAAAAGTGTTATATTGGCAACCGTATCATTTCATTGCAAAACGTTGATACATATTTTACAAAACTCTCACTAATACAAACCATACAGTTTCGTATAGGTAATTTCGATAATCTTTGCTTGGAAATTTTAATGTATAAATGGTACAATTAATATAATTTCTGGACGCTCAGCTTTGCTGGGCAATAATAACAATGTTTCTATAATTAAGATATTACATAGTAGGAGAATTATATGTGTAATTGACGTCAAATTAATTATTACAATGCACAATGCAACACTGTTTTCATATTTTAATAGAAAATTGTCATTATGTAGAGATGAGACAAACGATTATTTTTTCACTAACGATTATGTTAAATATTGGTAGCAACGAATAACCAGTTATTTATAACTATTATTTCCGACTCCTCCCAAGCCTTCTATACTCTAAAGGGTCTTAAAAAAGATCAAATGATTTCAATACCTTTGAACGTTTGTAACAAAACAGTTATAAATGTATTACGTTTTACTTTCTCACTATACTAGAGTATAAAGAAAGCATAGTGATCACAAAAAATCGATGTTGAGTTTTTGTGGAAATATCCGTTTTGGAACCCCCAGAGTCCAAAAAAGTGTTTTTTTACAAAATATCTGTCTGTATGTATACAAAGCTACATCGATAAACTATTCAATCGATTTCGAACAAATTTGCACCAGATGCCTAATATCAGTTAGGACTCTATAGATGCACGAAAAAAGGTTTTGAAAAAGTTTGAAAAACAACCGTCTTTTTGGCAAAAAACCAGTTATTATATTTTTATAGAAAAATGGCTCTAACGATTTTGATAAAATTTGGCTTATTTGTAGCCCTTAATGTACCCTTCTATAAGCAGAAACCGCATCTTTCTAAAAATTCTCGTTTAGCTAATAATAATTATTTATTAGTTACAATCCTACTTTAATGTATCCCCTCTCCAACTTTAATACAATTATGAAGTCATAGTGAGTCTGTTTAATAATTTAAATATGTTTGTGAGACAGTATGTGCCAATTTTTGGTACCGTTTATTTTACTTTAATTCGAGAAACGTTTTAATTATACATGGTGTCCCCGAACTCTCTGGACCCCTTTTGTGGATATGTTCCTGGGATCCAGACAAACATATTTCACGATATAAACTTGGGTCTACGGTGCTTATTTTTTCGTCTGTCTCTATGTGTTTTTTACAAAACCTTAAGTAACCTTTTATCACTGTACGAAAAATGGGAACATTATTTTAACAATTTTCAAAATGGCGGCCGTTTATAATTCTTAATGTCAAATATCTCATAAACCACTAACTTTACAAAAAAACTACAAGAGACAAAAAAGTTTACTTTTTTAATGAAAAATACAATGGTTTTTATTTTGTCTGTAGCTCAAAGGATAACAGAGATATTGGCAAAAAAAAGGAAAATTTATTTCTTGGTAGTTGTCAACAATACCCAAAATTACTCTAGAAACAAAATATTTTTAAGTTATTCTGAGCTAAAATAATAAGTCATTTCAGTTATTTATTATAAGTTAATAAATATTTCACCCATGTTTCAGATTACTCAAAGAAACGAAAGCCTGTTGAAATATGTAGGGCGTTAATTAAGGTGTAAAATTTAATTTAATTTACTCAAAATGAGCAGATAACTTTAATAAAATAGGTCCCAGTAATGGAACTGTTGTAAATTGTTGCGATATTTGACCCACAACGCAAAATTCGGTCTCAAAAAACCTGTTTTCTGTAGGGTTTTAGTACATTAACTTTTTGAAATGGATATAAACCCACAAACGTATTAAACATATCTTGTAGAAAATTTATTTCTGAAGATATTTATTTGTGTAAAATAGGCCAATAAAAAACAAAACATTAAATTAAAATATCTCAAAAAAAGGCATATATTTAAAAATAAATAAATGAATTATAAAATATCCACCTTTTAAATACAAATGTAACGGTAGCTTAATTAATAAAATCGAATGAGAAATAACAACAATGTGACCATGTTTACAAATAAAAGTATTAGCTGTTTATTAATAGTGAATTATTTACAATCTTTGAATATCAAATTATTTGGTAACCAGTACAAAATGTTTTTTGACACAGAAATTTGCGTTTTGGGTCAAATATCGCAACAATTACTGCAGTTACAGAACTGGGACGTATTTTATTAAATTCATTATTTTTTGTTAGTAGAATCAACTCAGAAAGAGCTCGGAACATTATGCAAATAACTGATTATTTTAGC
Source organism: Philaenus spumarius (assembly GCA_018207615.1). NCBI lineage: Eukaryota > Metazoa > Arthropoda > Insecta > Hemiptera > Aphrophoridae > Philaenus > Philaenus spumarius. Next base: position 51,408 of record JAGFPH010004761.1, read on the forward strand.
TCATAATAACTGTAAAATATTTTGTTTCTAGATTAATTCTGGGTATTGTTGACAACTACCTAGAAATAAATATTTCATTTTTTTCAATATCTCTGTCATCCTTTGAGGTATTTGACATTAACAATTTTAAATGTCCGCCATTTTAAAAAATACTTAAAATGATGTTCTAAGTTTTCGTACAGTGATACAAAGTTACGCACCAAATAGATGTACAAAGTTTGAGCTCAATATATTTTCTACTTCCAAAAATATTAAGTATTTTGTAAAAAAAAAAACATACAAACAGACAGAAGAAAAATAAGCACCCATGTTTATATTGTGAAATATGTTTGTCAGGATCCCAGGAACATATCCCCAAAAGGGGTCCAGAGAGTTCGGGGACACCCTGTATAATTCAAAATTTATATATTGAGATTTTTTTAATATTTTAAACGTTTTCTCCTTTTGTGCAAAACACATATACAGGATGTTCAGAAAAGGGGTTCCAAGAATTTATGACGTGATTCCCCACATCAAAATAAGATGAAAAGTTCCAATAAACGTGTCCAAAAATGCTGCGTTTTCTGTCTAGCCGCGATTTTTATTTTACAAAATAATGCATTTCTAAAGAAATGTTTGACTGATTGAGTTCAAACTTGGCACGAAGTTTAACCCAATAATGATCCATCTCAAGAAAAATAAGCGATTATATCCAATCATGCGTTTCAAAATGGCGGCTGTTTGAAAGTTTCAAACCTAAGTTACTCAAAAGCCGTACATTTAAAAAAAAGTCAAGCTACCTTTTTTGTAGCCCTTTTGATTCCCTATCAGACGGTGTACCTGTCAAAACAATCGGATGAAGGATAAATAGCTAAGTTAAAGACAATACAGCATATGTTGCGTTTACTGTGTTGGTATAGGATGCCAGGTTGGACAAACCAATTATTACACATAACTTACCTTAAAATAATATGAATTATTTTGTAAAAAAACAAAATGGCGGCTAGACAGAAAACATTTTCAAGTCACTCAGACGAAGCACGTTTTAGACTGTAGTAACAATTTTGTTAAGTTTTTCATACTAGAATAAAACTTTTTGGGGGTTTTATCTAAAACAAATCTATAGGATATTGTTATTTATATTTTGTTTATTTACACGTCCTTATAGCCCATCTGGTTCTCCCAAAATCGATCAAAACTTAAAATACCACAAACGAACCCGGTTAATCCACGACGGGGATGTTACCGTGATGGCAGCTTATGATCCTAGGCCGACGGTCAGGATGCAAACTGAGCTGCGAGCGGAACGAAGCAGCGCGTGAGCCGGGCTGGAGGCTGAGGTGCAAACAAATTCTACTAATACATTTAGTTTACTTAGGCACCTGTTCAGCGCCTTCGCGAGTAGTCCTATTTCCTAAATAGTTGGTTGAAACCCTAAAACATAATAAAAACCTTATTTTTAGCGAATTTCCTTAGGAAAAATGAGCTATTGTAGTGGCCCTTATGGTAAGACCCAAGGTCGGGAGTAGCAAATGAGCACCGATCAAGGTCCCCAGAACACGTTTTGGGGTGTCATTAAAATTCATATATATATATGTGTTCGCACTCTAGCGGCCGCATTTTAAGTCCGATTTGGTCCAAATTTGGTACACGTGTTGGTTGTCTAGGTAGCTCGGACGAGTTCGATAGCCAAAAAAATCCAACAACCGGAAGTACGGTTTTTGACCGGAAGTAACTATTTTTGAGATTTTTACTTCGAGAATAAAGTTTTTTAGAGTTTTTTCTAAAAATATAAATGTAGGATGTTATTCTGCACATTTTTTTTTTACGGACCTTATAGCTCGCTTGGTTCCACCAAAATCGACCAAAACATAAAATACCATAAAAGTACCCGGTTCGAAGACAAGTGGTGCAAACTCGCGAGGCCACTAGGCGCAAACAAATTCTACTAATATTGCGTACACACGGACAGCTTTTAAACGCCTTCGTGAGTAGACCTATTTCCCAAATTGTTGGTTGAAACCCTAAAACATAGTAATTTTGGAAATTTGCTCAACTCACGTCAGCGGTCCAGCTGCGTGATCGAATTATTTTATATTCTCTCGACTCTCCTCAACTGCCCGGCTGAGTGATCGGATTACAATACAAATACAAAATTGTAAACATATGATCAATCCACGTTAGAAACTAATATTAAAACCAGAACAAGACATATTTTAATTCCAGATAACGGCATAAAACTTTACAAAGCATTTGTTTGCAATTAAACTTGATTACTTTATGTGAATGTCTAAAACGCCATTTCACCTCTAAAGAGCATCTATTATCTCTCAGACAAAACTTTTAATTAATGTCTATCCCTTAAGCGATTAGACTATGACCCCGTTAAAACAAACCCTTAGTAGTATAGCGAAGTTTGCGCCAAGGGTAGATTTAACCCCTCTGCCTTTTGACAACTCCAGAAAGCTTGTAATATTTAATGAAGATCTTATTTACTTTAAACACAGAGACAAGATCAACTCGCAGAGTTCAACGTCATGGAAGAACAAATATAGTATAGAATCTCTGCTATATGGAAACTACACTGAATCATGGATATGTTTCCTTCTCTGCGTTTCTGATATGAGTCATCAACCGTTGCATCGGCGTAACTTTGTTCAAGAATAAACTTATTCTTGAAGCAGATGCTAGATAACCTTACGCTTTATTTATGACTATCCCGTCAGGGCGATGTCTAGCATCTGATCGAAGCATAACCTTATTCTTAAAGCAGATGCTGGATAACCTTATGCTTTACTTAATAGTATTTAGTTATTAATTTGTATTCATCAGTACTAGTCCCTAGAAGGCGGGTCATGTAGTAATATTGCCAACAAGAAGGGCGTGAAAGAAAGTTTTTAAAATGAAGCCATTTTTGTCAACATGAAGAGCTAAGCCTAAATGTATTTAACTAATGCATTGCCTAGCCTTCCCACAACTTGCCCTTCTTAATTACTCTGTACCGGAAGTGGTTAGAGTTACAGAGATTCAAACTTCCTGTAATAATGCAAACTTCAGCGGCTGGGGGGAGTAGTGGGGGTTAATGAAGGGTTGAATAAATCTTCAGAACAAAATATTCAAATTACAAACGAGGTTTTATGATTTTAAGAAAAACATTTCAAATGCGTTTCAGTTATTGCTGAGAAATTTTTTTAAAATAAATGTTGACCCTTATTCTGGGCATAAACTACTTGAAAATTGCTTCTCGGGACATTGAGTTTCTGTATCTATATAAATAAAAACGTAACTGTTCGTTTGTTCAAAATCTCAAATCTACTAAGGTATTTCACCAATTATTTTTAAATTTATCACTACATTACATTCGAAAACAAGCATGTTGTTATATCCTTTTTGAAAAACACCAGCATCTATTGAACATAAAATATACTAAATACTTTACGACAATGGGAGCGCCATACTGAATAATAAATAATTACGTTTATTGTTGATACAGTAATCTGCTGTTTACTTTTAATATTTCCATTAACAGCTGATTTTAAAATTTGAAACCATTATTTGTATTTCTAACTTTTAGGTTAGGTTTTTATTAAAGTGTAGACCTGAGCCTTGCTGGTCCTTTTAACCTTTATCATAACTGTTGTTTTAAAATATGCGAAATAATCTGATTTGAACATTTAACATGATTTACCATCTTAGCTTCGGGGTTATTATTAACCCTACACCTTTCATTATACAACATAATTATGTGTATAGAAGTTTACAACAGGGTTGGCATGCGGAGCACGCAGGGGTATTCTCTAGTTAAAATATACAAATGTACTTGATCTATACATTGAAATAAAATTGAAGTGTCTGTGATTTCAAAATAAATACGTTTTTCTAAGGTGATATGGTTAAACCACGTTAACAAAACCTATAAACATGCATTTTTTTCTGTCTGTTTGTCCGGGCTAATCTACGGAAGGTTGAATCGATTTTGACAAACTTTTATTTGCATGAAGAGGATTTTTCAGAGACTAATCAAGGCTACTTTTTATCCCAGAAATATTTAAGGTTAATATAAAAAAATTTAAATTATGATTAAAATTAGGGGTTTTGCGAAGTAACATTCTTCTGCACAGCACTTTTACAACATAAAGTAAATTTGTTTATAAATCTTCAAGTGTATAAATACTTAATTACAATTGAAACACCTGATTTGGATCAAAAATTTAACATAATTTTAGGTTAAGATTATACCGAACCAAAACACGTTTATTAAAATCATTTATATTTATTACCATAGCAACCAACTCGGCAAATTTATAATCAGGTTGTTATTCTGCACAACTACCAGTTCTTTTAGATTAGGTAAAAGCAAAGAATAGGCTTTCTGTATTATATGCCTATAGTTATATTGGCAACCGTATCATTTCATTGCAAAACGTTGATACATATTTTACAAAACTCTCACTAATACAAACCATACAGTTTCTTATAAGTAATTTCGATAATCTTTGCTTGGAAGAGTTGATATAAAAATGGTAAGATTAATATAATTTTTGGACGCTCAGCTTTGCTGGGCAATAATAACAATGCTTCTATAGTTAAGATATTACATAGTAGGAGAATTATATGTGTAATTGAATGCAACACTGTTTTCATAGGAAATTTCCTGCTGAACATTTTAGGTATGATGTGAACTTTTTTTATTGTTTGGATAGACTAAAATAACATATTTTAATAGGAAATTGTCTTTATGTAGAGATGAGACGATTATTTTTTACTGTTATGTTAAATATTGGTAGCAACGAATAACCAGTTATTTATAAATGTTATTTCGGACTCCTCCCAAGCCATCTAGACTCTAAGGCTGGGTTGCATCAACCGGGATCAAATACCTAGATCAGTAAATCCTGGATCAATTATTTGATCCAGGTATGGTGCAATAGAAACAACCGATCAAAGTAGTTGATCCTGGATCAAATACAACTTTGATCCTAGATCAAAACTGATCCTGGTTGGTGCAACTCAGCCTTAAGGTTCTTACTGAAGATCAACTGATTTCAATACCTTTGAACGTTTGTAACAAAACAGTTATAAGTGTTTTACTTTTTAATTTGTTTACTTTAATTCGAGAAACGTTTTAATTATATAATTAAAAAATTATATATTGAGTTTTTTGGAATATTTTAAACGTTTTCTCCTTTTGTGCAAAACACATTTATAGGATGTTCAGAAAAAGGGTTCCAAGAATTCAGGACGTGATTCCCCACATCAAAATAAGATGAAAAGTTAGATTAAACAGGTCCAAAAATGCTGCGTTTTCTATCTGGCCGCCATTTTGGGTTTTTTTACAAAATAATTCATTTCTAGATAAATGTTTGACTGATTGAGTTCAAACTTGGCACGAAGCTTGACCCAACAATGATCTATCTCAAGAAAATTAAGCGATTATATCCAATCATGCGTTTCAAAATGGCGGCTGTTTGAAAGTTTCAAACCTAAATTACTCAAAAGTTAAACATTTTAACAAAAAACGTCAATATACCTTTTTTGTAGCCGTTTTGATTTCCTATCGGATGACGTAACTGTCAAAACAATCGGATGAAGACAATAGCTAAGTTAAAGCTAATAACAGCATATGTACATACAATATTGTTTTACAATATTGTGTTTACTATGTTGGTATAGGATACCAGGTTGAACAAACCAATTATTATACATAACTGAAGTTAACTTAAAATAATAGGAATTATTTTGTAAAACAAAATGGCGGCTAGATAGAAAACGGGGCATTTTTGGACCTAAGTTTATTCGAACTTTTATTTTGATGTGGATAATTACGCAAATTAAACTAATTTTAAAACCAGAACAAGAGATATTTTAATTCCAGATAACAGCCTAAAACTTTACAAAGCATTTGGAGAATTTGTTTGCAATTAAACTTGAATACTTTATGTGAAAGTTTCAAACGCCATTTCACCTCTAAAGAGCATCTATTATCTCTCAGACAAAACTTTTAATTAATTTCCATCCCTTAAGCGATTAGACTATGACCCCATTAAAACAAACCCTTAGTAGTATAGCAAAGTTTGCGCCAAGGGTAGATTTAACCCCTCTGCCTTTTGACAACTTCAGAAAGCTTGTAATATTTAATGAAGATCTTATTTACTTTAAACACAGAGACAACATCAACTCGCAGAGTTCAAAGTCATAGAAGAACAAATATATTATAGAATCTCTGCTATATGGAAACTACACTGAATCATGGATGTGTTTCCTTCCTTGAGTTTCTGATATGAATCAGCTACCGTTGCACCGGCATGACTTGGTCCAAGCATAACCTTATCTTAAAACAGATGCTAGATAACCTTATGCTTTTACTTAATAGTATTTTTAGTAATTAATTTTTATTCATCAGGACCAGTCCCTCCTCACAAGTCAGGCCGATGTAACTGTAGATGTCCAGCATCTGCTCCGAGATAACCTTATTCTTAAAGCAGCTGCTAAATAACCTTTTGCTTTACTTTATAGTATTTAGTTATAAGCGTTCCTTAATTGTTATTCATCAAGGACCAGTACCTCCTCCAAGTCAGGCCGATGGAACGGTAGATGATTAGCATCTGCCACGAGCATAACCTTATTCCTAAAGCAAATGATAGATAACCTTACGCTTTTACTTAATAATGTTTAGTTATATACATTTTCTTCATTTTTATTCCCCCAACATAGATTGCTCCTAAAATCCGTTTCCTACCTGGGAATCTAACGTAAGTAGCCGAGCGGACACGGTGCGAGGTTTTTTTTGTCGAAGTTGTTAAATAATTAAGCTCGTGACCTTGACAGCGTATAGCTGGGAGGATCCGCACACGAGGCGATCGGAATGAGATTAGTTTGCAATCAGTTAGAAATCGGTTGTACGTGATCGTTTTCCGCGGCCGTAGTTGCGTTGCAGTTTTAAGTTTCTTACCAAACCACGAGGTGTTCGGCAGTTATATTCTGTTTTTTTCAACATGAGTGACCTAGAACTTAACTTATAATTCGTCAGAGAGGTGGAGAGGCACTTAGAAGTTTATAATTATAAACTTCCTGGGCATTCAATGAAAGAAAGCATGGCAACAGGTTGCCGCCGAAGTGAATATGTCAGATTTGGAAAGTTTATTATATTTTATTATTAATTATTGGAACGAAGTTCCTTAACGCGGGTTGCGGTAGAAGTTAACAAATAGAAAATGTAATACCGAGTAACGTAAAAGCGTTATCAAATTGGTTACTATGGCAATGAATGTAAATACATTCAAGAAACATGTGTTTTGGTTCATCAATTTAAATTAAGAGACGATCGGTTCCGTCCGGTGAAGTTCAGATACTATAGTCAAGCGCTGAAATACATTCAATAAACATAAAATGTTGGTTCATCAGTCTAGCTCTAACCTAAAATTATTGTGTGTACATTTAATTTATTTTACCTGCCTTAACGGCAACACACGTACCATAATTTTAGGTCAGGCCTAGACTTAAAATTACTTTCTAGGCCTAGCCTAAAATTATTGTATGTATGTTGCAGTTCAAATTAAACATACACACAATAATTTTAGGTTAAGCCTATACTGAACCGACACACGTTTTTTGGCTCCTCGAGAACACCTTATATTCATTACAAGAATTTTATACACTTAAGAATGATATGATCAATTTTTAATCTGTATTTATTTTGTGTGATAATGTATGCATGTTTATGTCTAAAGATTATTAATTTATGGTATAAGTATAGAGGTTTACAAACCTGATATCAGTTTAAAATTATTTTTTGACATTGCCTATGGTAAATAAATAAATTATTATTCAATTTATTACCATAGCAACCAAATTGGCAAATTTAGAATCAGGTAGTTATTGTTCACAACTAAAAGTTGTTTTTAGGTTAGGTAATAGTAAACACACACAACGGAAAAGGCTTACTATATGACAATTCAAGCACATAGGCCTATCACTATTCAAATGGACGAAGCGAGCAGTGGGCGAAGACCTCTAGTAAAATACAAGTTAAGAGTTTTTGGAACACTCTGAATATATGTCTACGAATCATTATTTTGAAAGTATGTAAAGAAGTTTCGACGTCATTAGTTCACTTGTTTGTTTATTTCATTACGAAAGAAAATACATCCCCTTCCCCCACAACCCTTAATTAAAATCCGTACTCTTTCACTGTAGGAATAATATAGATGTACACATCTGGACACACGTATTTGTTTTTTTGTTTTGAATCGTAGCTAGGAAAATGTTTAAATTCGAATCGTTCTACATCGTTTTTATTTTCATGAATATTTTTTCAGCTTTAGTTTTTGAAATTCTATATACTTTCACAAAAACAAAGGGTGTGTTTTTCAGACTATAACATGAGCGTGACCAGGAGGTTTTTGTGGGTTATAACCTCTCCCCATTGTAAAAATATATTTCGCACTTAGTTTACATTAAAATACGCTCTTGAGAGTAACTTGTTTTCAACACCTACCGTATGCAAATATCAAGCTGCAATAAATTATCAATATTATATTGCTGACATTAGCTTGGATCGAACTGGGCACTGACACTTTATTTGATACTAGTGGAGACCCCTGCGTGCTCCGCACGCCAACCCCCAATGGAACCTTCTAAACACATATGTTATGTTTTTTTATAATAAAGGTGTAGGATTAATAATAACCTCAAAACTAAGATGGTAAATAATGTTAAATGTTCAAATTAAATTATTTCTTATATTTTATAACAGCAGTTATAATAATGGTTAAAAGAACCAGCAAGGCTCAGGTCTACACTTTAAAACCCTAACCTAAAAGCTAAAAATACAAAAATAATTACTTCAAATTTTTGAAATCAGCTGTTAATGGAAATATTGGAGCAAACAGCTGCTATATTATCTGTTATTTTATTCAGTTGGTTGCTATGGTAATACTAAATGTAAATACATGTGTTGGTTTATCACTCTAGGCCTAACCAAAGAATTTTTTCCGACTAAATTTACAAATATTGAAATAAAAAAAGGTTTTTATCGAAATAAGTTATAGCCTATGTTACTCAGGGAAAGTGTAGCTTTTTATTAGTAAAACTATTTTTTCGATCGGTTCAGTAGTGCCAGAGATTACCCCTTACATACAAACAAAAAAACAAACTTTACCTCTTTATAATATTAGTATAGAATACAATGCATTATAGTGTATGGGTATGGCAGCGTATGGAAAGATTTAGCGAGGGTTGCTACCGAGAAGTTGATGACTGACTCACGACTGCCCTGTACCACCCCACCCCATCATCCTGACCACTATCCGAGGTACCTGGAGTGTGTACTGTATTGCAAACGCAAACCCACTGCTTGTCGTCTGCTTTGGCCCAGGGTTCTGTTATAGAGCCCTGCTTTAGTCTCGCTCAGTGAAGTATTTAAATAAATATAACAGTGTAAAATGAGACAATAATACACCAGCATACAGACAATAATTTTAGGTTAGGCCCAGACTGATGAACCAACATTTTATTTTTATTGAATGTGTTTACACCTTTATTATAATAACATTAAACGTATAGAAACAGTAATACTTGTATCAAAATACATAATTATATTAAATTTGTTTTCTAAGTTTGTATTACACACACTTTCACTTCTTGTTAATTGTTAATTCCAGGGCTTAACGATAATATCTGAACTACGCCGGACGGAACCGATCGCCTCTTAATTTAAATTGATGAACCAATCATTGCCATAGCAACCAATTCGATAACGCTTTTTCGTTTCGAGTATTTTGTATTTGTCATTGCCATAGCAACCAATTCATTTTTCGTTACGCGTTATTTTTCTATTTGTCAACTCCTACCGTAACCCGCGTATAGGGACTTCGTCCCAAAAATGTAAATATATATATATATATATATAAACCGCTGACGTGAGGAGCGAATTTTAAGTTTTAGCGTTTCAATCGACATTTGGGAAATTGGTCTAGTCACGTAGTAAAATGTGTTTGCATCTCAGTCTTTTGTCCCGGCTTACCCGTTGCTTCGTTCCGCTCGCAGCGGAAAAATTCTGAGAGTTTGCAGCTCGTCCAAGGTCTCGGATTATGGACTGCTTCGCTTCGCTCGCACCGGACAGCCTCTCTTCACGAGTGAATCGCGGCCGACGGCCTACGTGGATTTTAACCGGGTACGTTTATGGTAGTTTATTTTACGTTTTAATCGATTTAAGAGGAACGAGACGGGCTATAAGGTCGTGTAAAAAAGAAAATGTGCAGAATAATATCCTTTATTTATATTTTTAGATAAAACACCAACTAATTTCCTTCTAGTAAGAAACATCTAAAAAAATGTTGGTTCCGATTGTTGGATTTTTTGGCTGTCGAACTCGTCCGAAGACTTAGAAAACCAACGTCGTATCAAATTTGGACCAAAACGGACGTAAATTGCGGCCGTTAGAGTCCGAACACAAATATACAAATACATAATATACAATATTTGTATTGACAAACCAAAGCGTGTTCTGGGGGCCATAATCGGTTTTCATTGACCAACCGATCTTAGGTCTCACCATAAATTACAATCTTAGGTCTTTCTTATGGAAAATCGCTAATAACTTATTTTTCGAAAAATGTATTGATTAATCGTCATACAACTGTTTAAATGTGTAAAATACATATATTATAACTATCATGTCTCATGAACACCACTATATCTAGTGAGTGTGTTTGGGACTATTACTTGTTCACTTCGACTGTAATATAGAAGAGGACGCATTCTATCGGCAAATAGTGGAACAATATTATCTTTTACTAAACAAAGAAATATTGTACTTATGTCGATAAATTTTACTGTTTTTTAAAGAGTGTTTCATTATTATTATAGTTCTCAACAAAATAATGAAAAAATATATACTAACATAAGTCACACATTTCTGCTACACTTTCCCCGCCCCCGCTTGCGAATTGAGTTAAAATAATTCATACATATTTGTTTTCGCCATTCCGACTATTGATTTTATTACAATAATATTATGACTTACCGTCACAATATTCTAATTTTTCTTTTTCTTTCTACGGCCGTTTCGGTTATTCAACCATCATCAGGATTGCTGGCTAGATTCCGTTGTCAACATTTAAAATACATAAAAAGATATACGTATACACAAAACACAACACTTAACACATAACTTTCACTGTGCATCTTTTTTTGTCCGTGGGAAAGTTATGTGTTAAGTGTTGTGTTTTGTGTATATGTATATCTGAGGGCTCTAACTGCAAAAGTCACATTCTCCAATTTTTTTCGAAATCGAGGTAAGAATAGATTCTGGTTCTATCCGTTGCTATGCACATGTTGTTACTGGAGTTATAGAGCAAAACTAACAATATCCCACTCATTTTTAATGTTAAAAATTAAGTTTTGTTGCAAAACTTACATTCTCCACAGTATTCAGCTGCAAAATTCACATTCTCCCATTCAACCAATAGGATCACCCATATTTAGTCACGTGACACTGTTATTTACTTCTGAGTAACCAACCTGTTTCGTTATGATTGTTTTACAAGTACAGTAACAGTGTTGTGGTATTACTGTTGCGTTTATTTAAATGATTTAAAATAGCTTGATGGATGTTAGTGTTAGACCGAATGATAAGAGTAAAGGATATACACCCAGGAAGAGAAAGTATGAGCACCAAACACTTGGAAAATGGCCCAGAATAAAAAGAAATGGTAATCGAATTAATGATTCATAACCTGATTGTGATAACTTCAATGGCATGATTAAAAGAGTGATTTACTGAATAAATAACATATTTCAAGGAAATATAGCTTTTAAAATTGTAATTTAACGAATTTAAATGAACTTAGGTCTGCAATATAACTGTTTTCGAAGGGGTCTAACAAGATATCATCATGTTTATATGACTGCTTGAATTGTATTGATCTGAACACGACTGTTCGATTTATAAGTGACGGGTGTGGGGGTCAAAATAAGAACTCGATTTTAATCAGCATGGTGAGCTCGTAGTTTGTCAGTGCACCTGATAACATCGAAGAAGTACAGCTAGTTTTCCCAATGACCGGGCACAGTTTCATCCCCCCCCCCCCCCGATAGGGTGTTTGGAAATGTGGAAAAATAAATCAAAAGACGTGAAGTTATTGTAAGCCCAAAGGAGTACATTGACATCTTGGCAAAATTTGCTACAGTAAAAAAACTTTGAGATGATGCTGTAAACCAAAATTGGAAATCTTAGGTGCACCAGAACATCCGTAAGACAACTTCATGCAATTTTGGAATACAATCCTGTAAGCGAATTTACTTCACACAGGAGAGAACCGAAACCAACGATGTAGCTGCCTTGGTCCAGGGAGAAGGAACCTACCGCCTAAAAGCTTATCCTCGGCAAGCAGCAAGGAATATTATTGTTAAGAGAGGAAGAAGTCTTCAAAACATCAGACCAGTCACTATTGTCAAAGGCAACAGAAGAAAGGGTACGTCAATTTTCTTCTACAGAAACATTATGGAGACGACTGGAGGGAGAACGAAAATTTAGAGTTTTTCAGACAGTGGTGAGGATGAGGAGGGTTGTCAAGCAGCCCAGGAAATGCCTACTGTCCAAATCTAAGAGGACAGACAATACCTTTTCATATTTACATTCTGTAAAATTAGTAACTTTTAGCAATGAAACTTAACTCTTGTGTTTTATAAGTTTAATTTTATAAGTTAATTGGACTATTGGACGGTAAGTTCAACAAGTTTATTTATAAGTTTTTATTTAAAATATTGAAAAATTTAGCGAAACAATTTAAGTTTGTTATTTTAAACATTTTATTTTTTAAAATTAAATTCTGTAATCTTAGTAACTTGTAGTAATAATGAAGCTTTTAACTTCTGTGTTTTATAAGTTTCTATTTGAAAAATTGTAAAACTTAGCAATAAACCTTAATTTTTTATTTTATACAATTTCTGTACTTTATTACCTCTTAAACCCACATTAATTATACCTAAAAACTATAATTTATTTCTGTTTTCTTGTCCAACAATATCTGCAATGTTTTGTGTCAAAACTAACATTCTCCTGGTAAATTAGTTGCAAAACTCACATTCTCCAGATTGATATTGCAAAAGTAACATTCTCCAGAGTTTAAAGTCATTTTTTATTAATTTAACTAGGTTTTAAGTACAAAACCAGGTGTAAATCTGATTTGTTTGAGCACAATCTGCAGAAATATATCTTTATAAGGTAAGTTGTTTTATTTTTAACGTTTGTAGCAGTTTTTCGCAGTTTTCCTAAAATTTTAAAAAGTGGAGAATGAGACTTTTGCAGTTAGAGCCTTCATCTTTTTATGTATTTTAAATATTGACAACGGGAACTACCCAGCAATCCTGATGATGGTTGAATAACCGAAACGGCCGTAGAAAGAAAAAGAAAAATTAGACTATTGTGACGGTAAGTCGTAATATTATTGTAAAATAATTCAATCAAGCAGCTGAACCGCTCACGTGAGTTAAGCAAATTTCCAAAATTATGTTTATATGTTTTAGGGTTTCAACTAACTATTTGGGAAATTGATCTACTCACGAAGGCGACGAATAGCTGCCTCCTTGTACGAAATATATTAATAGAATTTGTTTTCACCACAGCCTCCATCCCTGGCTCACACAGGTAGGGGCAGCGGTGACCTACACGTATTAAAAGACAGACATAGTTAGTTGTACATACAGTACTGTACAGCGCTTATGTTAGTTGTATTTTGTTTGCTTACGTCTCAAACTAAAGTTAGTTGTACATAATGTACAGCGTTTAAGATATTTTTTGTAATGTTTAGCTTAAGTTTTATACAAAAGTTAACTACACATAACATAAAGTGCGAAGTGCTTATGTTGAACTAGTGCAAATCCTGAAAAGATTCAGGTCAATGGAAAAAGTGTTTTAGTAAAATTGTATGAGCATTCCCAGATATAGGTCTATCTACAGATCTATTGTTAGTCAACAATCAAACTCATAATACCTACTGTTGCTATGTTACAAGAAGTACTAATTAAAAATCAATCGTCGACCAAAGAAACAGTTAGTTACATGCTCGAAATTATTTGTGAATTTACCACGAGTAAACAGTATGTTTACAATAAATTTTTGCCTGATTATAGCGTCAAACACTACATTAGCACCGTGTCGAAAAGGAGAAAAAGTAATGGAGTTTATCAACGAAGCTATGAAAGTAACCAAAGTGTAATAAAATCCATTCCAGATAAGAATCTTCATTACTCAGAAATAGAGGTGTTGAGGAAAGAAGAATGAAGAAAGAAGACAGAAGAATGAAGAAGGAAGAAACAGAATGAATAAAGAAGAAACAGAAAGAAGAATGAAGAAGGAAGAAAGAAAAATAACATAGACGATAGAAGAAAGAGAATGAAGAAAGAAGAAACAGAATGAAGAAAGAAGACAGAAGAAAGTAGAATGAAGAAAGAAGACAGAAGAATGAAGAAAGAAGAAACAGAATGAAGAAAGAAGACAGAAGAATGAAGAAAGAAGAAACAGAATGAAGAAAGAAGACAGAAGAAAGAA
>JAGFPH010004761.1:65950-90978 GCA_018207615.1 Philaenus spumarius
AATGAAGAAAGAAGAAACAGAATGAAGAAAGAAGACAGAAGAAAGAAGAATGAAGAAAGAAAAATAATATAAAAGATAGAAGAATGAAGAAAGAAGATATATCAAATAAAAACTAAACAAAGAGAAATAAGACAGAAGAAAGAAGAAAATGACATAAAAAATAAATAGAAAAAATAAAATGAAAGAATAGACAAGATGAAAGAAAGAAGATAGGTTTGGCGATCTTATAATCAAGAACGATCTTATAGTCAAGCCTTTTATATACTACCATATTTGTACATATTCGTATACTCCAAATACCTTTTCATTACGTATATTCTCTGTACCTGGATTAAAGTATGCCTTTTGAGGTATTTAAAATAAGATTTATGTGTATCGTTTATAATAATATGACTATATAATTTTAGTAATCACAAAATACAGCCTTTAAAAGCAATAGTGTTTAATATTAGCTAGTGTAGGTCCAACCAAATTCATATTTCAGTAATTCGTCTGAATAAGTTGTGTACAATTCCAAGACAAGCACCATTTCAAATAATTCGAATTAGGGGTTTCGAACACGTTTAGGGGTGTCATTAAAAATTACATATATAATGTGTATATTATATACAGTATATATTTATATCGCACTCTAACGGTCGCATTTTACGTCCGATTTGGTCAAAATTTGGTACACAATTGGTTTTCTCATACGAGTTCATTGGCAAAAAAATCCAACAACTGGCAGCAGGTTTTTGACAGGAAGTAACAATTTTAAAGATTTTTCATAGTAAAAAGAAATTTCTTTGGAGGCGGGGTTATCTAAATATATGAGATGATTCTGCACATTTTGTTTTCACACGTCCTTATAGCCCGTCTGGTTCCCCAAAATCAACCAAAACATAAACACCCACAACAGTGCCATGCTGCCATGTTCAAATCCACATGAGCATTTTACCGTAGGAGCAGCTTCATAATCCGAGGTCACAAGTACGAGGGGCAAACTCGCAAAGCTGTTCATCTGCGTTAAATATTATTAATTCAAAATAGTATTTTTTACAAATATCAAAATTTATAAAGTCTCACTACACTTTATTAGAACAGTGTACACGACAAAACACTTAACACTATTAACTTAAAACAACAAGCACCTTTTAAAACCCAGGAAGCGGTCATGTTAATTTGCTTGGATTTTGCCGTTTTGCAAGCATTTTTTTCAAAAATTAGCCGAATATAGTAATTATATCCCAATCCAAAAGTGTTCCATAACTTTTCTTATAGAAAACAATCCACAGAATTCAAATAATATGCAACTAAAAAATTGATTGTTGTGAAATTTTTAAAGTTATTAGCTCAGGAAACAAAAAATGTTCAGTAACGGAGAAAATCCAACTTAAGGCCTACATAAAAAGTAGTAAATATTTTTTTGTAATTTTTTCAAAATATACAAAATATTTGGAACTTAGTTCAAGATTTGAAAATGTGTACAAATTTAAAAAAAAAAAATCTGAAAACACCAGTTTTTATGTTCCTACAACAAAAGAGCTAACAAAATCAGAACTATTAAACTTACTGTATTTCACTTTGTTTCACTAAATTATACAAACTAAACAAAACTCTCACTAACGTATTGAGTTCCAGACACTGTGCTCAATGGGAAAAAGTAACTGATAAAGTGCCTAGGGCTTTGAATGAATGTACCGTAAGTATTTCACGGAAATACCCGAATAGAATCCAAACACTAAATGTGGTTTACCTTATATGAAAATTATAGTTTCCACTTCAAAACGATATAAATATCAGACTGCAAATTGTTCTTTTCATTGGTTGAACACTGTTAAATTGGAAGGGAACACAAAACTTTATATCTAAGAAACTATAAGATGACGAATATCGCTTAATGTAGCCTGCGCTCCCTACTTCTGCAGAGGAATTGGACGGGCAGGTGAGCTCGTTACACGACCTACTAACACTCTCTGTTTCAGATGCTTCCCAAGAGCCGTCACGGGAAACCCTTCCATTCAGACTACGGAAGGAAATTGCAAGAGGTGGAGGTAACTAACTTGTTTGCTTTAATTTTCTTTTTCAGTGAGTTTTAGATTGCTACTTGCAGCCATTATAGGGAATCCCTAGATACTGCTGACGCTCCCCCCAGTGATGCATGCCGATTGTCTCTGTCCGTTTTAGGTACTAGAGTGTGTAACTTGCCAATCAGAAGAAGTCGGCGCATCACTCTTGTGACTGTGTTTGGTTCAGAGTGACTTCCACAGAGGGTGGAGGGAGGTGGTTTAGTGGGTATGGGTCCTTTCGGACCGAGTCCCACAGTACCTTCTCTAATGAGAGGTCTGCGTAAGTGATTTCCACCCCCTACAAAAAAAGAAAGAAAGAAGAATGTGAAGAATGATTGGAAAGCAGTTTTAGAAAGTTAAAATGTTGGCGAATCCAAAACAAGTTTATCTAACGATTTTGAGCCTTATAAAAATGAAAAGTTTGTGCACTTCTTTGCGTTTTCTCACGCGGTGTCTACTGCAATTTTAAAATGATGATTACATATGTAAATACACGTTTTAGAACAAATTTATAAATACAGTACAACAATTAAAGTTTAAAACATTTCCTTTCCAATGTTTTTGTTTTGAGATTGGATGATTAGTGGGTAAAATATTCAATACAATCAGAAGTTACAAAAATGCTGTCTGCCACCTGTTTTCAGCGCTGAGACGACATTGGTACTTGCAAGGTTAAAAATAGGGGAAATATGCAATACTTGACATAAATACATATCTGAAATAGTAATCCACTAAGTAAAACCATCCAGAAAAAATCGCATAATTTTGTATACTTTTAGGAAGCTTATTCATGAGGAAAGTTTACGTATAAATTTAGACCGTGTTGCCTGGCATGACTCTCACAGTTGCCCTGGTGCTGTAGTTGTGTATAATCATGTTTAGAACATGATCGCAATTGAATTATTGTGAAAAAGAAATACTTCAAGTACGTAAATAGACGAATTTTAAGTAGTTCGAGTTTCAAATTTGTTTTTTCAACTTCTGTCTTTTAACCTTATTGCTTCTTTGTAGGACAAACGCTCTTTCAATATTCTGAACTGATAAGTCTTCCCAAAGAAGTATTTCATAGTTCAGATAATGATACTCTAGCACAGAATAGCTTCAAAATTCTCAGTATAAATATACCTGAGCTAATTTTGGTACTAACACCGGTCATTCCAAACCATTTTACTGATTGCATTTCTTTAACCATACTATCGCCTAGCAAGACACTTGGTGTCTGACTTGAACTACGCTTTCTACTGAACTGTATGTACGAGGCTTGTCCAGAAAGTAAGTACCGTTTTGGGAAAAAACATACAGACAATGATTTTTTTCAACAAAATTTATTTCTACAAGAAAGAGGATATCTTAAACTATTTTTCTACATAGTTTCCAAAATAGTTTAGACATTTGTCGTAGCAAGGAACTAACTTTTCTATATCCTCTTCATAGAAAGATGCCGCCATTGACGAGAGCCATTGCCGAACACCGTCTTCAGGGTCGTCATCGCTGTCAAAGCGGCGCCTTACAAAATCCAGCTTCAAGTGCAAAAACAAGTGGAAATCAGAAGGTGCCAGATCAAGGCTGTACGGCGGATGGTCAAATTGCTCCCAACCAAATTCTTGAATAAGGTTTTGAGTGGCACCAGTAGAATGGGGATGTGCGTTGTCATGGATCAACACAATGCCTTCACTAAGCATTCCACCTCTTTTGATCTGAATTGCATGCCGAAGTTTTCTCAGTGTTTCACAATATCCTTCCGCATTGATTGTTTCCCCTCTGGGTACTCTGGGTAGAAAGTCAACAAGCAGAATACCCTTTCTGTCAGAGAACAAAGTTGTTTTGAACTTTTGTTTTTGAGGGGATCGTGAGTGTATCCACTCCATTGACTGTTGTTTGGACTCTGGAGTGACATGACAAACCCAAGTTTCATCACCTGTAACAATCTTGTTTAAGAATTCGTCTCCTTAAAATTAAAAATCTCTTTTGCATGAGATTGTGATTAATTGCTTGAATTATCGCTTCTTTTTGTGTTCATCCGCAACGGGAACAGAACTTGCGATAATTCAAGCGATTAACCACAATCTCATGCAAGAGATTTTTAATTTTTTGGGAATTCATCAGAAAGCATTCGTATGGTGAAACGTCTGTTTCCACGAATTTTCTCATTCAAATTTTCAGCCAATTCATCGCTTACAACCGATGGCCACCCGCTGCGAACCTCGTCATGAACATTGGTTCGCCCATCATTGAATTGCCGAACCCATTTTCTTACCATTCCATCACTGATAACTTTTTCTCCATAAACTTCTGTAAGTTGGCGATGAATTTCAGCAGGCTTCATGTTCCTTGCATTCAAAAATCGTATTACAGAACGCACTTCACAGTCTGCAGGATCAGAAATTGTTTTAAACATTTTGAGTGCACATTAACTAATGTAAACACAACAAAATTTTGCCGTAATTGCATCAGCTGTTCAACAATGAACCAAGGAGACTACAGCGCATGCGCCGAACCTCGCCTCTAGCGCTGTGCCGGCGGTAGAACGAAACAGTATTTACTTTCTGGATAAGAGTAAACTTAGTTTTACATGGATTGATTAACATATTGCTTTCAGCAAAGTGCTGTCCAGTGCCATTGACTTATATAAAAATCTTTTGTTAAAATTGTTATATAGTAGTCGGGTTAACAATTTACCGCTCATCTTGATGTTAATTCGACTCCGCAGTTGTATAAATGCCCTCCACGAAGTAACATGTGTAACCGAGTCCTTAAGTGATATGCTGAATTTGATCTTGAACCTGCTTGAAAACTTAGTTTTGTATAATCAACCAATAATAATTCGATGATGCAGCTGAACCGCAGACGAGAGTTGAGCGAATTTCCAAAATTAACTTTCATGTTTTAGGGTTCCAACCGACTATTTGGAAAATTGGTCTCCTCATGAAGCCACTGAGCTGTCTGCGTGTACGAAATATATTATTGCCCGTTTACAGTTTAGTTGATAGCATGGGCAGGCATTGTCTGTACTTTTGAAACTGAGATCTTACGCTAGTAGCCCACATGAAAACATCAACCCCATAAAACTCATTTAAACTTGTAATTAGGAATATGTTTCCCTTGATATTGTTTTTTATTGATATTTATATTTTCATGAATAATTTGTATTAATCTGAAACATTAATACAAAGTGGAAGAATAGTTGTTTTGTTTACATTTAGTTTGATGGAAGAGCTGTTGTTTTAGGAAAATAAATGATTGAATATTGTACAGCAATAACTGAATAATAATATAGGAAAATCTTTAAATTCAAAACTTGTTATCAAAATAAATTAAGGAGAAAAATAAGCACTAACTTTAGTTTACAGAAAACATCAGAGCATTTTTGGTGTTGTACTATCTATCATGACCTAAATCCTGATATATAGTACTGTAGTAATTATTTGGAAAGTAGGGTATATAATTTTATTTAGGAGAATATATTTGCTTTCAGAAAACAATTTTAACAATTTGTTAGAATTGAAATAGCACAGCAATACACGTTAGAGTAAAACTAATGTAATGTTAATTTTTTGTAGTTTATTTAAACATGAGGTACGTTACTGAAATGAAGAAATTTGGATATTGAATTAAACACTGAGACAAAGATATTCATAATGCAATGTGGTTGTGAATAAGAGCTGATGTAGTTCGGTCAGGTAGTATCGCGGCAAGCCTCCATAAGGGCCATGCTGTAACTAAACTGTAAACGGACAATAGTAGAATTTGTTTGCATCTCAGCTTTCAGCCCCGGCTCAAGCATTGCTTCGTTCAGCTCTCAGCGGAAAAACTCACTTTGCAAGTTTGCACCTTGGAATTGCGGCCTCGGGTTATAAACTATTTTGCTTTGCTCGTTTAAACTCACTTGCTGAATTTAGTGGTACTTAATGGTATTTTACGTTTTAACTGATTTTGAGGGAACCAGACAGGCTTAAGGTCGTATAAAATAACAAAATATTCAGAATCATCATCTATATATATTTTTTTATATATAAAACCCCAAAAAGTTTCATTCTAGTACGAAAAATCTTAAAAATGTACTTCCGGTTGATGATTTTTTTGGCTAACGAACTCATCTAAGCAACTTATAAGCAACTTGTGTACCAAATTTAGACCAAATCGGACATAAAATACGGCCATTATAGTGTGAACACATATATATATACAGTTTTTAATGACACCCCCAAACAAGCCCTGAGGACCATGATCGGTGCTCACTGACCACTCCCGATCTCAGGTCTCACCATAATAGTCACTGCAATGTCTCATCTGTCCTATGGAAATTCTCTAAAAACACTTGACTAAAAACTGATCCTTGCGGCTGTGTCTCAGCTGTTTTCTATTGCAAACATTTATGAGTTTATCCATAATAATGGAATCACTCCAACACTGTTTCCTGCACACGTTTTTGGAGTGTCGTTAAATGTTTTCGTATATGTATATAAATATGCATTCGCACTCTAACAGCCGCATTTTAAGTCCGATTTGGTCCAAATTTGCCTCACACGTTCTAAGTCGCTCGGAAGAGTTCGTTAGCCGAAAAATCCAACAACCATAAGCACTTTTTTTATCGAAAGTATCAACTTTTTGCTTTTACCTAAAAAAGTAAATAAAGGATATTTTTCTGCACATTTTGTTTTTTTTTTGTACAATCTTTGTGCAAACTCGCAAAACGCAGTCCATAATAGGTGGCCTCTAGGTCGAGGTACAAACTCTCAAAATGAGTTTTTCCGCTGCGAGTGGAACGAAGCAACGTGTGAGCTGAAGCTACAGGATAAGGTGCAAACAAATTCTACTAATATATTTCGAACTGGCAGGCAGCTATTCAGTGCGTCTGTGAGTAGACCAATTTCCCCCAAAACTTGTTTGGGCTGTCATTAAAAATGTTTTAAATATATATAAGCTGTATCCACAAATAGTGTATAGTTTACATAAAATAATGTTAAGGTGTACCGTCTGTTAGCTGAGTGAGCATTCTTTATATGGAGAGGCTTAGAGCCATTATTCCTTGGTTGTAGTTAGAAGCTCGCTCCGTGAACATCTACATGTATAGTAGAAGTTCATGTATTTGTTATAAATAGTTTAAAAGTATATTAAATTGTTGTACTAAATAAAACGGATTTTTATTAAATAGATACAAGAATATTTTTTTTTTTAATCTAAACGTCCCAACTCAAGATGTAACTTCATCTAAAAACGCCTACCCATTTGGTAACTTAAAAAAAGGTTAAATATATTCTTTAAAGAAATAGCACATGGCTAGGCATTTTAATGCCAGTGATTTTTTATTTTTAGACTTTTATTACAGGCCTACTTATGTTCTTAAAAAAACTGTTTTAATTGCTTGTGTTACAACCTTGGGCAAAAGGGGCTCAATGAAATAAAACAAATTTCCTAGACCATAGAAACCCTGGAAAAGGCAACTGCGCAGTGTTGCCAATGTATCTGTGAATATTCCCTAGAAATGAGTCTGTTACATTTCGTATTTGGATAATGTTAATTGGCAGGACTGGACTTAGAAAACCACACAACACCATTTAACCACTTTATTTACCTATTTAATAGACATTATGTACAAAATATCAAATAGACAAGTATTCTTATAATTTACATGGCCAAATCTTTCTTTCCTTAAAAGCATAACATTAGAGCAGCTATATACAAAAATGGCAGTAATTACTGTACACACTCCACAATAAACACAACAAATTTAAAGTGTAGCTTAACGCTCTTTTCTTGATTGGTAGAACTTATCGCCCTACTTAAATACTAAGGAAAAGGTTTCATCCGACCACCATTGGGGTTTTAACAAAAAAATATTTTGTTTGAAAGATGAGCGATAGGCTTACAATGTCGAAATTTTCCAAAGTACTTAGTCTTATAAGGACACAATTGGCAAACAAATTTCAACCGGTTCACTCGTTTCAAAATGACAACCATTTAAATTCACTGAATGAAAACTAACTTAAACAGTGCACCTAGAATATCATCAGAGTTCTGCCAATGGCATTAAGTAAGTTTTGAAATATTTATCAATGTTCTGGATAAATTATTTGTAAAATGTCTATTATTATCCTTTTTTGTCTGATAGAGATATCGTTGCATTTACAGCTTGTAACCTTAAAGCCTTTTGTCATCCGACCATTAGTTATTCCTTAGAGTAGAATGAAAGGGAATACAGTACTCATAAAATTACTGTTAATCTTATTTTTGAAAATTTATATTAAAAACAGTAAATTTATTAATGCAATTTCAATGACACTTATGCCCATGCAAAATTCTGCTGGTGGCATAATTTGAATAGTTTATTGAATAACAAAATAAGCAAAGCTTTTGTAAAATCTTTCTAAATTTTGTAAAAGTAATTGTTTCTAAATACCTTTGGCTAGTTTCTTAGCTAAAGCTTAAAATATTAGCAAGACCTAAATTTATTACGTGAAAGCTAGTGTTTTTTCTTGAGAGTTGATATCCATCTGTCTAAAATAGCTGTATGATAACATTCACAATAAACCCATGTAGACCAAGCAAATTTCAAAGCAAAGAAGATGTTGTCTTGGATTTTTATTTTAAATTTACCCATTTTTTTACAACCGAGACCCAAATTCTGTTGTTTTGTGCTTATAAAAAACTGCTATATACATATTTTTAAAATTAATTTTCATGTGACATAACAATGACTTTTTAATATCACATTTGTAAAAACTTATTTGTCTTGACAACAAAATTTAAATCAAATGGTTTGTTTTTGTAGCTAGTGTCAAGTAAATGGCATTTGCTCGACACTAGTGAAGATTGTTTCGGAATGTTTAATATTATGTTATTTAATTTAGGTTGAATACGAATTCTATGACATTGTGCAAACTGAACCGTTATGTCACACTGTCATGACTTTTAATGACATGCACAGGAACCTTCAAATTATATTATTAAAAACAATTTGTTTTTATTTCAGAATGTTGTCAGAGGATAAAAAATGCATAATGTCGTTCGTATTGTGCAATAATTTAACCAAGTACAATAGCCTGAATATAACACCTGATTTTAATTTTACATTACTACCGGTACATATTATATAGGCTATGACTAGCCTATACTACACCACAACAGCATTTGCTTATTATGTATTTACTTTTTAAATGGCTAATATTAGGAGACTTTTAACGTAACCATAAATGTAATAATTAACTTTTAACGGTCATCAGGATAAAGCAAAATTTCACAGAGCAACGTTGTTCACTTAAACTCGCCATCATAAAAAACGAAAAGAGAACAAAACAGCACCAGTGAAAACTATGACTACAGACGGACAAAACAAGCCCGGTCGACGACACCGATCTTACTGAACTATACATGCCTAGCGGCAGGAATGGGTACAACACAAGCCCAATCCACGGCAGTGCATTCCGGTTACTTTTGGGTACCCCCCTCGTATATAACATTGTACAGTAAATGTTTTATGCAGGATCAGAAATATCCAATCTATACAGTAATTTAGTTTCCCATGCATAAAATTTTTTTTTTATGTTTTTGGTAATATCATGTATTTTTATACACACCAAAATAAAATACTGTAGTCCTATACACTTATATAATCATGTAATAGGGAATTAAATTTATAAAATAAAGGAACAATCTTTTCTACTGATGCACACATCCGAAAATAAGGTTAAAAACTAATTGCATAAATAATGTGGAAGTTATAACGTATCGAGTAAGGCGGCTGCAAAAGGTAAAGACCTAATTTCCTTCCCCGTCTACTGTCCTAAGATATTCTACAATTATTGTTAAACTGAAAACCGAACTTAAATTAAAATGAGAGTCTGTTCCATCATAAGCTAAATACATATGTTGTTTACAGTTCATCAGTCAAGCAATAAATACTCTAAACAAAACAAACTTACAATGTACAAGATAATAAACCAGAAAGTAATGAAAGTTTGAACTGGACTTAAGCATTGGTATCTTCAAATCATACATCCATAGCTAGAGCACATGGCAAGGATGACTTCTCTCCACCCAGTTCCTCGCTGGCTATGGATGCTTCAGAGAGTATGTTTATAGGTTTAAGCTAAAAGATTTCAAGATTGCCCAGCCTTCGAAGGGACACCTGAAGATGTAAAAGGTATTTTTTTGTTTGAATGTTCTCACTTCTTTGTTGAAATTTAGTAAAACATCAGGGGGCCTATTAAAAATAGTCTCTACTTTTGAGTGCTAGTGATTTTTTACAAGTTGCATGTGCGTTTTCCATAAGTGTGAAACAACTAAATATTAAAAAAGTATAAATTTGTAACGTTTACAAGTATTAAAGGTAGGTTAAAATGTATTCCGTGGTTCAGTTTGTCGATTTCCAGGTTATTTTACATAAATTACATAACCTTTCAAAGAGAACTGAATTAATTAAACTAATTTATCAACGACAGTATTTTTTCCCAAAAATATTTTTTTTAGATCTACTAAAATTAATAATGAAGTGTCATGTTCAATGACAAATTTAATTTTTTTTAAGCTGAGTAATATATTTTTAATTATTGATAATTCAGACATTTGCCATCATTTACTTGTTCAAATCAATACAAGTTCTGTTATTAAATGACTAAAACCATAACAATTAACTTAGTAAACTTCAAAACAGATAAAACACACACACACTAAACACAGAATTCAACACGCGTTTACATTCATTTGTGTTTATATGCAGTATTTTTTATTATTTAGCTTTCTTTCACACACGCCTAGACTGTAGGCTTATGTTCCTGCAGGGGCGGATACAGGAGGGAGCGACCACTTGGACCCCCGACCATAGAAATATGAAATTAATTACTTATAAAAAATACAGACAAATTTATAGTTAATTCTATTTGGAAATAATACAAAATTTGTATACATTAGTTTTACTCATCTATATATTAAAAGAATTTATGAAAACTTGTGGCAGTCAGTACGGCCATTCTATCCGGCCGATTTCCTTATTTTTTTTTTTAAATTGCAGGTAATCATTCACAGATATGTCATCAAGCATTACAAATCATGTATCTTTCGCCTTACAAACGTTATAATCAAATGCAAATTTCTGCTGTGTATTCTTTATGGGGGTTTTTTTTGGTTCTTTGTCCACTTTGCGTTCGTATACCGTCCATCCGATTGCTTTGAAATTTTGCATAGTAACACAGGTTAACCCTGGGAAGGTTTTAGGCCATTTACCGGAGTCCTAGGACATTAGGGCTACGCCCCAGTGGCCCTCAAAGTTTCAATGTTAATCTTATGGAAGAAAGATTTCTATTAATTTTATAAGGGGCTCAAAAACAGCTGTTCGTATAAAAAACTTAGCAACACATCATGTTTGTTTACTTTCATTACCATAGCAACATTACTTAGAAAATTTAAAAAGTATTACCTTTTTGAGGTTACATTGACAAACTAAAAACAAACACAAACAAAAATCAATGAAAAATTCTAACTATATTTTAATTCAATTCAAACATTGGTTGTTACAAACCTATTATATATAAAACAGCTGATTTGGATCAAAAACTGAACATAATCATTCACAGATATGTCAAGTCTTATATATTATCATCCGTTCAGCCGCTATTCACCCGAGAAGGAGCTCCGGTAAACAAACCTTCAAATTTCCCATGTTAATCTTATGGAGATAATGTTTAATGAGTTTGAGTCAGCTGCCAAATAAAACAGCTGATTTATGCTCGGTCACCTATGTACAAACGAGCCAAAGATTAATGAGATTCTTTATCGAATTTTCCACCTGCGAGCGAAGCGAAGCAGCCATCTGAGGCCGAAGGCCGAGCCGGGGTTGGGACTCGGAGCGTCCAGGGGCAGAGCCCCTAGTTATTATTAATTTGTAAGCCTGCTTATTAAAACCTATTTTTTCCGGGGAGGGCACCCTTTCTCTTACCACCTGGAAGTACCCAACCCTAACCAAGGGGGCCCTGAAATATTGTATCGCCCAGGGCTCCCCAAGATGTTTCTCTACTAGTCACTTATTAACAGGAGTTGATTTACAGGGTGCTTCAATATTATGTTAACACTTAAATGGGGGAAACAAATATGTGAACACTACTACTTGCTATTTAATCAACAATGAAGACGTAGTGTATTACTTTTTAATAGCTGATCAATTGTAGCAATTTTGTAATCAATAAAC
This sequence comes from Philaenus spumarius, assembly GCA_018207615.1. Lineage (NCBI taxonomy): Eukaryota > Metazoa > Arthropoda > Insecta > Hemiptera > Aphrophoridae > Philaenus > Philaenus spumarius. The sequence goes on from JAGFPH010004761.1 coordinate 78,182, forward strand.
GTTAATAAGTTATGTTGTTGGTCTTCTATTCACCATTTAGGCTACTCAACGGCTGTTCGTTTAACGTTGGAGAAAAGAAGATTTGTAGCAAGCTGTATAAAAGTGTTTGCTTCACCAACAGTGCTTCGTGAGAAGTATCGAATGAAATTTGCATGTGACCCTCCAAGCCGTTTAATAAGTTTGTAGAGACTAGATCATTTCCAACAATTATCGAGAAAATGCAGGACGTCCAAGATCAGGAAAGTGTGACTTTGAACATTGCTGTTGCGCAGCAATCCTTGCTGCAACCCCTTTGAAATCGAATGGGCGCTGTACTTTGGAAACAGGAATTCCAAAAACAACAGTATGGCACATCTTAAGACATGATCTTGAGTAAAACCTTATCACATCCAAGTTGCCCAATCTTTAGCATTGTCGCAGAAGCTTAAGCGAGTGGAATGCTGTCAGGTGTTAGCTGAAATGACGAATATCCAAAATGACATTATTAATGAAATTGCATACAGCAATGAAGAAACCTTTCCCACAAGTGGACTTGTAAATCGACACAACACAATTTTCTGGGCCTCAAAAATCCAAGTCATTCAGGAGCATGAACAAGGACTCTCCTAAAGTGAATGTTTAGTGCGTTGTGACCGCTGCTGGAGTAATTGGGCCCTACATTTTTAATACAAAAACAGTGACTTCATACGCATATTTATCGATGTTGCAGCAGTACACCATTGATGAACTACACTTCGAGTACTTCTTACAGGGTATTTCCAACAAGATGGAGCTCTGCCCCATTGGGCATTAACTCTTCGAACTTATCTCAACCAAACATTTCCGGGTCAAAGGATTGATCCACTGAACTGGCCCCCACAGTCACCCGTCTTCACACCCTGTGTTCTGGCTCCGGGGTATGGTAAAGGAGCGCGTGTATAGCAGAAAAGTTTGTGACATCAATGAACTGAAAGACCGGATACGGGACGTCGTATCATCCGTTCCTCGTGAAATGTGTGCAATTGCTTTGCATGCTTCTGTGAAGCGTTGGTTTTTGTGTGTACCAGGTGACCAGGTTGAGGATATTTCATTTTTTTATGTTCTAGAAGGAGAACATTTAATACATTGTTTTACATTCATAGATGTATGCTAAGTAAATAAATATGATTCTGCCATTTAAGTGGGAACATAATATTGAAACACCCTGTATATTCCTGAAACAATGTGAATTGATTTTAACACAAAAACGATGGCAAATGTTTGAATAATCAAACTGAACATCCATCATAGCTACATAATAACTTCAAACAGAGAATATTTTCTTTCCCATAACTTCTCTAAAAATAAGTCATTTTGCCCTGAGAAGACTGCAATGGTAGGTAATGCGCTGGAGCGCGACTAGAATATCGCTCGTATACACTAATGTTTTTACTAGTAGCGGACCTGTTTTTTTTTTATTTCCGCCAAGTGCACACCAAATTTGAATTTGCAGATAGCGCCAATGTAGAATGAGTAGATAACAAAATTCCTCCCAATGTTTTACCGTTTTCAAGTAACTTGACTGAAAATTATGTTTTTCGCCTTGTTTATTAGCAAATATCTTTGACAAAAATTCATAATTTACCATTTTTGTCATCTACGATTTATAATTTAGAAGTTCATTAACAATTCCTGCAAATTACAAAAGATTATCTTCAAAATTCTATGAAAGATAAGTTATATTGAAGAGGCCTGTTTCGTCCTGGTATTGCACACCCTTAAGAAAGTTGAGTGTTATCATTAATAATCATTCTTACTCGACGCTTACTTGTACTTATACTTTTTGTCTGAAGTGTGATAATAGTTTACAAAACACTGGCAACTAGTAACTTGTAAAAGCAGGGACTTGTATATGAAACTTTTGCCATTTTGGAATAGGCCTGAGGTGTCGGACATAATTTTTTACATACTGGCTTCAGGTAAATGCAGCATAGGACCTCCTAGGGGAAAATAGCCAAGGTAAAGGTTCTTTCATCAAAGTAATGTTTGTTGGTGGTTCCGAAAGAAGCTATGGCGAGGATAGGAAAACTCCCACACATCAATTATTTCTACTGCCCATAAAAAGTTTCCACCCTGAGTGAAAAATAAGAACAATATACCCTTTCTGGCTGATGCAGTCTACTCAAACTACCCACAATATATTTCCCTTCTAAAAACATTCTCCAATGTAAATTTCTCATCTTCCATCAAACTCCAAACTAAACGATCCTTAGAATTAAAACAAAAATAATAGCAAACAAAAATCAACATTAAACTGTTTATTTACATGATCAAAGCATAACTCTTCTTCTTAAAAAATATAAATCTTTGTAATACAATAATAATATTTATATATAAAAGTTAATTCTAGTAAATTACACTTAACAAGTAAATCAATTCTGTGCCAAACAGATACAGGCTGTGTCAGAAATACTGTTGATTGGAGGGATTATTTTGAAAGAACTCGGTTATCCATCTTTTTGTAATCGAACATCTGTGTTAAATTTATTATTTAAACAAGCACAAATGGTTAGAGTGATTTGTCGGGTTTGCTCTAAGTCTAAGACAACGCATGCAAGTTTAGTTCATCAATTTCAAGATTAGGTATTTTGTACTACACGAAAAAATCCGTAAAAGATAATTTAAACCAACTTTTTAAAACATAAGCTTACACAAAGACCAAAATGATGGTTGGCACTATTTTTCCCTGACCCTTTCAATTTGGTAGTATCTCAAATCTCACTAAGGATGACAATTTTGTTGAAAAATTTTTGACCATTAAACATTTATGAACATTTATATTTTTTTTTACTGGCCTATCTTTGGAAATAGCATTGTATTTGGATAACCTAATAGAACTCCGATCCAATGCAATATTTTGTTCCACTGGAAATTCGACAATAGTGGCGTTATCTATTGGGGAAACGACGGAAGCTGTATGAAACACCAATGCTACCAATGATTTCTTCCTAGCGCTACCTCGCGGCGCGATCATGTACTATTTTCGCGACAACCTTTTTTCCGGCACACAGCCCACGTATGGATGCAAGATCTATTTATTATTCATGATCTATGGAAATAGTATAACATTATATAGACTACCTTTTCACAATACTTTTCAATGTAAAAAATTTACATTTTGGTTGTACTGAAAGAAAGAAATTTGTTCTTAACGGAAATTTTTTAGCTCAAAAAGCTGTACCATTTTCATGTTTTACAATTTAAAAAAATCTTACGAATACTCAAAACCAGGCTCCCTCACGTCATTATTCTGTTTCAATTTTTCACAATTAATAATTACTAACCCGTTAGGTTCCACACTCGGATATAATAAGCTACAAATGGGTTTTGAATAACTCGGTATTTCTTGACCAAAAAGATTATATAGATACCAAATTTTAAAATTTTACAAGTAAACAGTGTAATGGCGACACTGAATAGGATTTGATATAGCCAAATAAGTAGTGATGTGTTTAGTCGTCCATAAGATAGCGATGCTAGTTAGTAAAACGGTGACGACTTGCAAATTAATTTAGTAAACACTGAAAAAGAAATTTTGAACAGTGAACACCTAGACCTAAATCCTAGCATTGACAGCATTAACTGATTTTTCATTCCAACTTACAGCAGGTGTACTCATTCACCAAACCTAGATGCAATATTAAAACAGGACTTTGAATTGCATGCATAATAAAAGTCCAGTCAACACACCAAAAATAACTTGGGCGTCAATGAGTTAAAGAATATTTTTTTTCAAATTACCTCGAGGAGTTCCCTGTTTACACAGGTGAAGTTGGTGTACGTATTATAAAAGTGGAACAAATTAAATTTAAACAAAATAAATTTTTTCCAAATCATTCCTCCAGGTGAACAGTTTTTCGGACACAACCTGTAAGCAGGCCTACATAACAAATTTAAATTAAATTACAATAAAACACATAGCATCAGCGTAGATAACAAAATAATAATGCTACAAATAGTTACTGTTAAATTGTGCCATCGACAAATCTATAAAAATATTAACAGGTTAGGTCACATAAAATTATGTATTCTTAATAATATAGGTTAATCAACGCATTCATTGTGACGGAATTAAACATTAGTCAAGATCTGTGTAAACTGAAGGCCTGATTTTCGTAAATAGGCCAACTGGTCAGAACATAATCCTTAGGCATATAAAATGTACGGTACGGACTTAGATCTGCAATTATGTTTGAGGGAATTTACAGGTGATGAAGACTAGTAGGAACCAAAAATTGAGACTCTCCCATTTTGAATTGAACACGAACTGTCGTCAATATAGTGTTTACTCGAGGTTAAAGGTTTGTTTTACATGAGACTAAAATCACGACAATGCAACACAACATGAGATTCGTTGTCATGACAACTGACTTTAAGCTTTTATAACCAACATTACCGTGGAGCTTAAAGTCGTGATTTTATGTCACATGAAAAGGAACCTTACTTAAAGTATATCAGAAGAAAATATATCCATGAATGTGGATTTAGTGAGTTCACAAACTGCCTATCCAAATGAGATGAAACTTTAAATGTAAACATTGTCCTCTGAATGACATCCTCTGTGTGTATAACGCTTTATCCACTGTGGATATGTTTCAGTGACTGAAATATGGGAAGAAACGTTGTCGAAACATGTTTTTAAAAAACAATGATAGCTCATGAATTGCTAGAGGGCACTATCCTCTCTAGAAAATAAAATAAAATTACATTTTCAAAATTTGTTCACAACATATTCAAACTTTACAACAATTAATTAGGACAAAATAAGTTTCTTTCTAAAAGAATGCTTCACTTTTATAAAGAGTTATTTAATCTAGCGAAGGCCATGCAGTCTGGTTAGCAGACAACCAAACCAAGAGTCCAAACTTAGTTATTTTTGTGCTGGTAAGCATAGGTTTGGCTTGTTTAGTTACTACTAACTGAAAGTGAAAGTTTCTAATATTAGAAAACTAAATTGTAAGTCTGTATCGTCAATGGAAAACAATTCAAAACTTGTTTCTAATTTGAACTTAAAAATGATTGAATTTGCCAGTTTAGGAAAGTTGAGATACAAATTTGTAAATCTTGAAATAAGTTCAAAGTGCCAGAGTTTTAAAAAATGCGCCCTCGTTTTAAACTTACTCATAAGCTGCTACCCTAGAAAATGTTCATGTAATTTTGAAGACAAAACATCAACAAGTGTTTGGATTTAACGTTAATGCAACGGATGAATCTCAAATTTCATTCTACACAGCCTTACTATCCACTATGAGAGCTAAACAAAACATTAATCCATTCCCTAAAGTGTACACATGGTCGCACACAAATATCGGAACACCTGTTCGGCCTGTCATTTCAAAGATTCCCATCTACAGGCGTGGGAAAAGTTTTTCAGAAAATTTACAAATATTAAAATAAATGTTTGTTACTTCAGATTATGGTATCACATTGAAAGATATTTTTTTGTAACGCTTATTCCGGACTCGTAATGGGCCAATTTTAATAAATTTGATGCCGTTGAAATGCGATCGAGTACATTGAATAATAATTGTCAGAGAATTGACTTTTAGAATTACCAAGTTGGAAAATCTGCTATTGGGCGATTTGAGTTACCAGTGATAAAATTGGGATTTCTTTTGGAATTCACTCAACTATACCGAAGTTGAAGTTGGAAGAACTATACCGAAGTTATTAAAATCGGTCCAGCAGAACTGTAGAAATAGCAGTTAGAAAAAATAGCATTCCTGAATACAGAGTGTTTCAAAAATGTGGACTAATAATTCATCTACATATTTATTCCAACATTTACAGTAAACAATTTCCAACAATCACAGGTCCTGAAAGGCTCCGTATTCCAGCTAGGGTGGTTGAACCGATTGAGTTCAAATTGTGTACACTACTCGCCAAAGACCTAGTTTGGAAAAATAATCAATTTGTTTTAATATTTCATTTCAAAATGGCGGCCATTTAAACATTTTATATAACAACAACTAAAAAACAGTAAGAATTCATAAAAAAGTCGAGTATATTTGGTAGCCCGTTTACTTTCCAATCGAATGGTAAAAGAGTCAAAATTATAGAACAAAGAGTAACCGTAAAACAGTGTCTATTAGTTTGACGGGTTCAACATCCGTAGCAACAATGCAGAGTAAATAATTAATATGCATTGTTCAGAGCAGTAGCCTAAATCAAACTGATGCACTTTGTTTCGCTGTTACCCTTTATTATACCTTTCAATAAAAAAATTAAATAGGCTGCAAAAATTTACTGTTTTTCAGTTATTTTCATCTATACTAATATTATAAAGAAGTACAATTTGTTTGTTTGTAAGGGGTAACCTCTGGAACTACTAACACATTGAAAAAAATAGTTTTACTAATAAAAAGCTACACTATCCCTGCGTAACATAGGCATTTGATAAAAATATTTTTTATTTCAATATTTGTAAATTTAGTCGGAAAAAATTCTTAGGGTGGGCCTAGACTGATGAACCAACAAATATTTCTCAAATGTATTTACACTCATTGCCATAGCAACCAATTGAATAAAGCAACAGATAAAAAAGCTGTTTGCTCTAATATTTCCATTAACTGCTGATTTCAAACATTTGTTCAACTTTTAGGTTAGGTTTTTATTAAAGTGTAGACCTGAGCCTTGCTGGTTAATTTAACCTTTATTATAACTTCTTAATGCACGAAATAATTTGATTTGAACATTTAACATTATTTACTATCTTAGTTTTTTGGTTATTATTAATCCTACACCTTTATTATAAAGAAAACATATGATTATGTGTATAGAAGGTTCTACCGGGGTTGGCGTGCGGAGCACGCAGGTGTTTCCCCTAGTTTAAAATATTTAAACGGACGTCATTTTCAAACAGATTATTGGAACAAGTTGATTATATTCTTCAAAGCATGTTTTTGAGTTGTGTGCAAAATTTCCACTCAATCGGTTAAGCGGTCATAGAGATATAAATTACCTAGTAAAAAATAAAATGGCGCATAGCTGGTAAAAGAGCAATTCTGGACTTTCCTTGTGTTTGCGTCCACCCCACACCCTGAATTACAACATCACCATTTTAATTAAATAACATACACGCTTAAACATTTGAAAATTTTCATAAAAAACATTTTATACATTTAGGTAGACCCTGGAATATTTAAAACTACTTTTTCACAACCTGTAGCTTAGGTTCCTCGAATAACAGCCGAACTATACTGTACAGCTGATATGATACATCTATACAACGCTATCAGCACCACCACAGCTTCCGGCATCACATCGGTTACATAAAAACATCTGAAGCAAAGCGAATGGTAAATAAAACTTGTCCACAATAAATCCACTTTCCTTACTAATATATACATCAACGCAACAACGGCCGTATACTGTACAAGATATGCTCCGCCAACTTCGTCAGTAACTTGATCAAGTATGCTATTTAAAATAGGCTATGTATAATTGTTTATTATGCTACCCATACAAAGTTTTAGAACAGTTTTTTCAGAGTGTTACCTTCATTTCATACAGGGACCCTGGATGTATTTCTGATGTGTATCTTATTAATTTGCCTTTTTCACAGGGTCTTACTAGTTATGTAATGTTTTACAAGTGTATAAAGAATAAAATATTTACTTCTTTTAACAGTAATCCAAAAGGTTTTGCCATTTCAGGGTTTTTACAGAATGTTGGTAATTTATTTCCGTGATTTTTTCTCAACTTCCCTAAACAACTATTGGCATATTTTGAAATTCAAACACATTTCTGCTCCCTCCCCTACAGCCCAGCTCATTACATCACCAAGCTAACTTCACAACCCTTTGTAATGTTACCCCAGTACAAACTGAACTCACACCATGATTCCTCACCATTAGCCTCGCTCAACACTAAAGTTCAAGTTGAACATAAGATATAGATAAAATATAGTTGAATTATAAATAAAATTTTATTTTTAAAAAAATCTAATTTTAGAATCACCCAATTTGGTAACTAAAAAATAGGCTTAAAATGTTCTGTAAAAAAAGAACAAGGGTGGGAAAGTACTTTCAATATAGCCTACTTACTGCAAGCTGGAGCTCAATGTATAAAGCAAAGTTTCCCAACTTTCATTATTATTTTTTATTTCCCTTACTTTCTCTGGCCTTAAATGACCGTAGGAACCCTACATTTTTTATTAAGAACAAAACTACTATTTTTCAAACTACTAATTTAAAAATATAACTTCAAACAAATTTTGGTTCTACTTTATTCTTAGGTGGACAACTACCAGAAAATTATGTTTTTTCATTAATGTATAAAAATGAAGGCAATACTCCAAACAAACAATTCTAAAAATCCATTGACAACCAACTTTAAAAATATAAAAATTCTTTAAAATATAGTACATTTTACAACAATAAACTTTATGGTATTTTTTTTTTAATTTAATTTTACGTTTAGTTTGATTTCATACTTCATACAACATATTGTAGAACTTAAATCAATCGAGGCTCTGTTGCAGTGGATTGTCGTCACTATGCCAGCAATCATTCTTGGCTCAAATAAACTCTACAGATTCACTATTTCAAAGTATCAAAAGTATTAGTTGTGTTACAGATATCGGCACTTGGCCTCGCCCTGGCAAGAAGGGCCGGGGGTGTGGGGAAAAGGCGTAAGTGGAGAAAAAAAACATTTTCCCACACCGCTTTCTAATGTGACTCGTCCTTCAAACGAACTAGTGGATGTTTACCTCATCCTTAACCCTCCCAGTGGCAGACTGCCCAAAGTGACGTTCTCTCAGGCGCAAGATACAGCTACTTCGACAATTAGCGAGAATTTGCATATATTTGCATAAGCGATAATTTAACCCACTTAGAATCATCCAATCGCAATAAAACTGGCACCATTGGAAAGAAAATTAATCAAACTTTAATTTTTGTATTTACAACTTTTTCGTAAAACGTATATTTACATACGTAATCATCGTTTTAAAATATGCAAATCTGTCTACAGCTCTTTCCGTGCGCGAATTGCATACAAGTGTACTGTTATTTCCCACATCTTCAACGTTTAAGACAGTCTACACTAATATTTCTTTGGCAATTATAACGATACCATTGGATTCGTCATGATTTTATCTTTCTGTTGGTGTCTTCCAATCAGATGTCACTGTAAAATTACTATTTTCTTGAAGAATTACTGTAAACCCTTGCGATTGGACAGTCTCTCAACCAATAAACAGGCCATTTGTCAATCGATATTGGGAAGGCAGTGCCTTATGTTTTGACAGATTTCTTTACACGATTTTGTAGAGCAAAGTCTGGGAGTTTGAAACGGTAGTAAGTAATCCAGAAATAACCGGTTTTATGTCTGTCTAGTCGGCAGTTGAAATGTCAGTTCTAGTGAGAAAGTCAAGCGCGTGGGTTCTCACGTTATACAAATGGGGACCTATATGCAGCGTGTAGGGTAGCGGCTTTTCATTAAATTGATATCATTTTGTTATTCAAATAAATATAACTCAAACACTTTTGTGAACTAAGGAAAGACGAGTATACCGTTATTTTCTTTGATTTATCCTCTACACTTTGTTATAATAATATTTCATTTTTGGGCAAAGCATATATTAGTAAATGACGTTACAATCTAGGCCTAGTTTTGTTACCAGTCGTGTACTTAGAACATAAAAATTGTTTTTTTCAAAATAAAAAATTTGAAATTGATAAATGTTTTTATACAGTTATATTTAGAACTAAATTACAAAACTTTTTTACGCTTACGAAAAAAATACAAAAAATGTTTACTACTTGTTATGTAGGCCTTAAGTTGAACTTTTTCCTTTCGTTACTGAACATTTTTTGTTTCTTGAGCTAATAACTTTTACAATTTCAAAATGAACTAATTTTTAGTGGCATATTTGAATTCTTTGAAGTTTCTTCTACAAAAAAGCTATTGAACACTTTTGGATTGCGGTTCATTTACTATTTTTGGCGAATTTTTAAAAATATGCTTGCAAAACGCTAAAAACAGGCTTTTCAATTTTAGCTTTAACCATGCCACTTGGAGGGTTAACACATTCACTGCTACGCAAATTTAGTATTTCCTATGCTAGGAGCTGAAATTTTATTTTTTATATTTACAACCTAAATGAGTAAAAGTTACTTTATTTTTGAACTTTTCTACGTAATAATCACTAATACTTTAAAGCGGACGCACATAGGCTCAAAATTGGCGTGCGAAGCACGCTGTGCATTGAAAATTCCCCCAATAAGGGGGTGGGCGTGCGAAGTACACGATGCACTGTGCATAGGCGCTTCTCACAGTGTTCAGTGTCAAGCTCACATGTGCGTCCTTGGCAGTGAGCGTGTTAATCAGAGATGTACCGGGTACTGATGTTTTTAGTCAGGTTAGTAGCGGTTTGCTCAAGTGTTAGCATTCGCGCCGGTATCTGCACAACAATATCATTACTTGATTCATGTATTCTTCAAAACAATATAACACTAAACTCATTGCAGTTTAACCATATACACACAGCAGAGCCCCGAATGATCTCAATTTGTTCATGGAGTACATTATAAAGTACAGACATAAAACGAATAAATAACATGTTATATAAAATATGTTTTTTTACAGTAAATTATACATAAATATAAAACATTTTATGCTTGTTCCCGCGGCTGTTTTCTCACTCACTGACACGACATGATAAAAATTTAATAAAAACTATGGGAACGCTTTTTCACTTGATGGCATGTCGGTGTCGGGTCGATGCTGACACCAACATGTCGCAGGAGCAACAACTCTCGACATTACCAAAATTATATTTTTCTACTGGTGTGGGTGTAGTTTTTATTACTTAAGTTTTTTTTTTATTGTAATGTACGTACATACCATGCGTATTCGTAAAGTAAGTACCGTTTTATTCTAGCGCCGCCGCAACCACTTGTTCCTGCACAAGCATAGGCAAGCTACGGGGCAAACGCTTTGGATCTGACGATGAGGTAAAAAATGCTGTGGAGTCGTGGGTACCGTCACTGGTGGGAAATTTTTATGAAGAAGGTTTAGAAAAGCTGGTTACCCGCTATGATAAGAGTTTGAAAATTGGCGGAAACTATGTAGAAAAATAGTTTAAGGTATGCTCTTTCATGTAAAAATAAAATTGGCCTAAAAAAATATTGTTTTCTAGTTTTTTTTTTTCAAAACGGTATTTAATTTATAAATACGCCTCGTATATTTAAGAAAATAAATTAAATGAACAAAGTAAGCCTCCTTCAATCCGGCATCCTATGGTTCGGTACAATTGATACCGATCGTATCTTCTACAAGTTCGGAAGACAGGAGCGGTAAACTTTGGCTTGAAGTAATGAGCCTCTAAAGACTCCAATGAAGATGAGTGGATGAATCAAATAAAATTACGTGGAATCAAACAGCTGATGCCTTACACACATAAATGTTCTGTGTGCAGCAGTTCGTTTAATGATTCTGAAATAATGAAAGTCCACATCAATATAAATAACTTTATAAAAAAAAAAGACTTTTTTTCTCAACTTCCTTCTTGCTCATCTTTCCATCAAAAAATTTACTTATTTTACTATATGTACTGTGTATAATAATTATTCCTGTTACGTATTTAAGCTGATTTACGAATAAAAATTTTTTATTGCCATTTTTTGTTTAGTCCTGATTTCTACTCTATTTTCCCACATTCACCCTGTAATTTGGAATATTTTATAATACGATAAGCTTCCAGTCCCGAACATGCCGAATTAAAGGAAGTTTACTGTATCAATAATTCAACTTTAAAAATGTCTCACTTATACTTTGTTAAGTTGTAAGGCGTGTCACAATTGTAGTGATATATACATATATGTATATGTAAATATTAAACAATACAATGATGTCGTCACCTTCTTGACAACTGAGCTACAATCGTGCCGATATATTACGTCAATCGGCAAATTCAGGAATGATATGGACATAAAGTGCCATGATTTGTTGCGTGATTTCATGATGATATGGTAATGCATGATTTGTTGCGGTGAAAGCTAAAGATTAATTTTCACATAACATTTTGACATTATGACAATGCAGTGGCACTAAAAGTCATGAATTTAGGTCATGAAATCGAACCTTAAATATATATGTCATGACACTTAATGTCAGACTGCATAATGCCATGCGATCCAAATGCCACGACATTGTGAAAATGACACTGATGTTATGTCGCATTGTCATGATGTAAATATGTCATGACTATTAATATCACGTGAAAAAGAACCTTATTATGATAGTGTCACATCGGTGAGTGTGAAAACGGTAAGGTTAGGTTACAAAACTTTGAAAGTAAAATAAATACGCCATTCGTGTGTCAATTGAATTTGTCTGGAACGGATAAAGTTTACCAAACTGAAAACAGACATAAGTTAATCACATATATGCCAACAGTCTCCGTTACAGTGGAATACAACAGTTATAAATTGAAAATATACTTTTTATTATATTATGATACTTTGAGCCTAGTACGAACTCCACGTTTGACTGTTTACACAAACAATATACTCCAACCATAACTACGACCAAATCTACAATATACAACTTATCGTACGAAATAAACATTTAAAACTCCAATTCCTCGACCAGTTTTTACTTACAAAATTCTACACGTTTTTTTATGCGCTACCTGGATTAAAAGTACTAAAAATAAAACCAAATTTGCGTCGTGTTGATGTTGATGATGAGAAGGATTAAATCAATACGCATTTCCTCCGTTGTTTGGGCGGCATTACTGGACATAGTACGGCTCTGATGGCTTCGTCAAACAC
>JAGFPH010004761.1:91078-112184 GCA_018207615.1 Philaenus spumarius
GTTTTTAGGCCTTTCTGAGTCAACGCACTGCATTCCAAATATTTGACAGAGCCAATCTCCTTGGCCATGGCTAGTCCCTGTAAAAGATATGTGATGAGTTAGTTCATAAACTACAGTAAGACCTTGATAATCCGGCATGTATCAGGGATCCGGTGATGCAGGATTATCGAGGTCTTCCTACAAAATGGTATGAAAATATAGGCGATTGTCTAAAATACTGAAAAAATATAGGTGATTGTTGACTCTACTAAAAAAATATAGGTGATTGTTTACTATATTGTAAAAATATAGGCGATTGTCTACAATACAGAAAAAATATAGGTGAATGTTTACTATTTGAACTATTTACTATGCAACATAGACTATCCCGAAAAGAAAAAGATGGGTGATATTTGATAATATTTGTGTAATAAATAGCTAAACTAAACTAAGGTAAGATGTTTACAAACAGCCATTCAGCTTCAAGTTTGATGTAAATGTAAATTGTGCTTACCTGAGGGTAAGTTATAGGTGAGAGTTTCTTCTCTTTTAACTTTTCAATAGTCTCCTTGTCCTCTCTGAGATCTAGCTTTGTGCCCACCAGGATGATGGGAGTGCTAGGGCAATGGTGTCGTACTTCAGGATACCACTACAACACAATACATCAGAATTTCTAAAACCATTTAGTACAGTTACAGACATGTAATATTTGTAATGCAGCTTATGTAGGCCAAACACGCCGTACTTTTAAATGTAGGTTAAGTGAACACGAAAGAAGTTGGCAGTTGGATAATAATCACTTTAGTTTTTCCAATCATTTAAAAATTAATTTAGTGACAGATTGTTTCAATAATGTTAAATTAAAGCTTCTCCATGTCAATGAAAAAGTAGAAAATTAAATTCATTGGAAATGTTAGAAATTAAGAGATTATTTTGTAGACTCCAATCTTGTAACAAAAGATCAGGTAGAATTCATGTCAAACTCACCCTAGCTTAAACCATTGTCTTCCCTATGACCACCACACCCTTTCCATTTATTTTTGTTTGTCGGCCAAGTAACTGTTCTCTGTTGTAATATGTAGCCTATATGCCTGTTTTCTATTTTCCTTTTAGTCTGTATTAAGCTGGCTCGTCAATGCTGCCGATGGTAAAACCATTGTTGGCAAGGCTCAATAAATTTTGTACAATTGACTAAATATTGTGTTTGTTTTTATATTAAAATGGAGTTCTACCACGCACCTTCGGTCAATAGTGTTAATCATATGTTTTAATGTGAAAATGTGTGTATATATATACATAAATATGTTTTACTTAGGTGTTGTTAGTAGTAATATATAATAATAGAATAAAACTTAAATACAGAATCTCACAACTTATAAGTTTATGAATTCAAACGTGTTTCAACTTCACCACCAATAATCAAACTATACTAGTTACTGTACGCCACTGAAGATGGCAACTTTGTCATTGAAACGCATGTGAGTTAATAAACATGTATTATTTGTGAGATTCTGTGTTCACGTTTTATTCTATCAATACATCTTTTCACAAGTCAAGCTCAATATTTATTTATAGTACAGTAGAGCGCCGATTATACGAAACAATTGGTGCAGGGGGGTGTTCGGATAATTGAACATTTCAGGAAAAAAGTCTAGTTCTTTGTTGAGTTTAGTGGGATGGGTGGGACGCAAATAAAACATGTTATTGGACTAGAAATAATACTTTGATTTGAGTTTATGTATAATACATACTGCAGAGCCACATATGAAGGAGAATTGCACATACAGTACATAAACTTTTTTTGGTTTACTGACTTAGATGTGATAAAAACGGAACAAAATTAACCTAAATGAAAAAGTCGAACACGTTTGTTAAGTTTTGAGACTCGCTTTTTTGCCGCCAAGTCTCATAGGCGTTTCAATGACAGCAGCTGCACAGTTCCGCATTCATCTTGCTGTTTCAACCATTTAATAGCAGTCTCGAATCATTGGAAGTTTTCTTCATCATCAGCTTCCATCTTTACTGTCTAGTACACAAGCAAACTTTTGATAGAATCACTGTTCTTTTTAATTTTGAATCCATTGTTTAGCTCACGAATCAGTGATATAATTAAAGAATATTACACGTCAACTGATCCAGTATCTATTTTAGATACTGTATCTAAAATAGGTACAGTATCTAAAATAGATACTGGATCAGTTGACGTGTAATATTCTTTAATTCTTTTTAATGTCAGTTATCGTTGAACTCCCAACACCAAACTCCCGAGCTAAGCTTGATCCACTTGCACGTTTTTTTAATTGTTGTACAATTTTAAGTTTGTCAGAAAGACTAAGCACAACACATTTACATTTCGCCGACATTGCTAGATGTCACACAGCACAAAAAACAACAGCACGGACAGTTAAGGCAACACTGATGTCAGTGACACAAATGATGTTAGGTGGACGTGGAACAGTGAAACGGACCAGACCGTTGTGTGCGCTCATGTATTGTTTTCATGGCATGAATTTTGAATCTTTCGGTAAACCGACGTTTTGGATGACCAGCTTTTCAGATAATCGGCGCTCTACTGTAATGTGTATGTTTGACTCAGGACTGCGGCTAGTCTTAATAGTTGCAAAGAGTCTGCACCCACCCGTGTGGAACTATTATTGTAAAATATCAAAATGTAACTTACTTTAGCACGGACGTTCTCGAAGGAAGCAGGGTTGACGAGTGAAAAACAGATTAAAAACACATCCTGTAACACAGAAACCACACTGTTAAACAAAGAATGAAATTAATAGCCTACTATTTTGAAATATTATTATATAGTATACACTAATAATATTTGTCAATTATATCGCTTCAAGTAAGCTTGTTTGAAATTTGGTTGATTGCAAATTCAAGCGCAAAAGAGCAGATACCAAGAGCGGGAAAGGGTAAAGAAAAGTCTTCAGGTTTGAGTTTTACGCAATAGCAGAATAACCATACACAGGGTGCATAAAAAGTCTGGATTGATTCTAATTTTATAACAAAAGTAGAAATGTGTTTGTTTCTTATTTTAAAGGAATGTCTATTTTATATAACTTTGTGGTTTTGATATTGTGAAACCATCACCCATTAAAATAAAAAACATTGCTCGTTTTGGCAGAGCATTCCATCCAAAGGATTATGGTAATAAAACATATAGAAGAATTTTAAGCATGTTGAATATTGTGTCTACATGGTAAACAAATTTTTTCTGCGACCTCTTCTGGTCACCCCTTACAGTAAGGGTTGGTGGTGTAAAAAATAGTTTCTTAAAAAAGATAAGTGTTAAATGTTTAGAAGATCTGATCCTGGGGATACTAAGGGAGTTATGAATTTTGTGTTCCTTCAACACATAGGTGGCTTTCAGAATTTTAGCTTGAGTAGGCCAATTTTCTGCCTGATGTCTGAATTTTTTTTAATTCAAAGCACAAAAAACAATTGTTTATGCTATCAGAGAAGTCTTATTTCAGATTTATAATTGAACTTTGTATGGAAAAGTTACCAATAATATAAAATAAATTTTGAAAAGGAGAATACGCTTTTGTGTGCGTGTGTGTTTGGCAAAACATGTCAAACACTATAAATACAAGTTTTGTCTCAGCCTTGGATTGAAATTGATTGGGTTTTTACTTTTCACAACACATCTGATTAGTTACGGTCAAATATTTCCTGCTCTTACTCTCCGATTAAACCCATTCAAGTCCTAGTATCTAAAATAAAAACAACAACATTGTATCAAAATCTTATTTATTTTAAGTTTTTACAATGCTTAAAGTCACTGTTTCCACCTATATTTTTTCCTTCCCATAAGTTAATGGTTGGTGATATGTAAAAACTTTTCAAATACAAGTTCTTTGTACTACTCCTAGGTGGAGGTACCATAACTTTAAATGGAACCATCACTTCTCATATTAATAAAGTTTTAGTGATTTTTCAGTTTTTCACATTTGTCAGATTCCGCCCACTCGACTGAGTTAGAAAAGTTGCACCATGGTAATCACCACAATAGCCAGTATTTCTAGGTAAAACAAACGAGTACATGTCTAACATAAAGAATACTACTTTATTACATTTAATTAGTGACATGAATACCTAAAAACAAGTTTATTAATCGATTGATTTTTATTGATGCTTTACAAAATTACAATTAACAAATAAACATAAAATTTTGACAAACTGAAGAAAAACAAAATCAACCTGCTCAGAAAATATGACAGAAACAATAATGGAAACGCCGAGGTAGGGTGGTTATAAAACATATTTTCATAAATCAAGTAAAATTCAAAGAAAAGGTCGAGTGAGCTGCAGCTGACCAAATTCCCAATAAATATACTATATACCACTAGGCCTACTACATACATTCAAATCTATGAAAAAGTTCGACTTGTAGTCTTTTCATAAATATACGCATAACTGTATTATAATTACTTATATACAGGGTGGAACAAAGTTAGTGTTAAAAACTTTGGGAAATGATTCTATGGGTCAAAATAAATAGAAAATCTTGTTTTTCGAAAGAGGCTTCATTTTCCAAATACCCGCCATTTTGTTTCTTTTACTAAATAATTAATATCTAGAGAAAGGTTTAACCGATTAAATTCAAACTTGGCAAGAAGTTTAACCTAACAATGATCTATTGAAATAAAATAAGCGATTATATCCAATCATGCGCTTTAAAATGGCGGCTATTTGAAAATATCAGACCTAAATTACTCAAAAACCGTACATTTTAACAAAAAATGTCAAGGTACCTTTTTTGTAGCCCTTTTAATTCCCTGTCGGATGATTTAACTTTCAAAACAATCGGATGAAAAATAATAGTTAAGTTAAAGATAATGACAGCAAATGTTCATACAATATTGTAGTATTTAGGCCTACTATGTTGGTATAGGATGCCGGGTCGAATAAACCAATTATTACACACATAACTTAGCTTTATCCTTCATTCGATTGTTTTCAAAGTTACACCAACCGATAGAGAATCAAAAGGGCTACAAAAAAAGTGTCTTGACATTTTTTGTTAAAATGTACGGGTTTTGAGTAATTTAGGTTTGAAATATTCAAACAGCCGCCATTTTGAAATGCATGATTGAATATAATCGCATATTTTTCTTTAGATAGATCATTGTTAGGTTAAACTTCATGCCAAGTTTGAACTCAATCGGTTAAACCATTCACTAGACATTAATTATTTAGTAAAAGAAACAAAATGGCGGATATTTGAAAATGAAGCGTTTTTCGAAAAAATATTATTCTTGATTTTATTTTTATTTTGACCCATAGAACCATTTCCCAAAGTTTTTAACACTAACTTTGTTCCACCCTGTATAACATATATATATACATACTTCAACACAGACCCATTTTACAAGTATCTTTACTAAAGCATATATTCCATGACATATTATGTTGTAGATATCCATCAGACATGGACATAATTTATTAGCACAATACATTCTATTACAATAGTTCGTTACATTTTTTAATCTGAAAATATCAGAACTCGTGACTTGTCAGAATTAAACAAGAACATGGTTACATGTAGTCAGGCTTCACTAACATTAAATTTAACTAAATTACAGGGCTTACTAAAAATGTGTTAACTGAGTAGTATACCCTATCAATGATGGTATCTTTTATTCTTTCTATAACTGCCTAATATTTAACTTTTTATAATCACCGGGTAGCCTGTTATAAAATTACAAACCAGAATAATGTGGACTTCTTTCAAATGTGTTTAGATCATACACATAAACCAAACGTACATAAAGGTGATGATAAAAACCTGTCTCAAAAATGTACAGACATTTTGAGTTGTTGTATTAAAATAAAAATGTACATCTTCTTGTTTGAATAAAATAGAACGTACAAATTTAAAAATTTATGGCTATTTGAAAATGTTTGAATATTTTCTAGCACACTAGTTCAAAACGTAGGTGCTAGTTATGCTTCAGATTTCATAAAAAATAGTTAAGTTTGTTCAAATACAAAAACATTTGATCTATTCCGCAACGTCAAAGCTCCAGGCCTTGGAGACCAATTTCTATTCCCGTTTCTGAGAAAAAAGGTTCTTAAAACTTTATAAATAAATAGGTTTCTAAAAGTTAAAATGTTCAGTTTTTTTTAAACAGGTGCACTGAGTTTGGTTTTGGATTTTTGAGACAAAATACAAACAAAATTTTGTCTGCAGCGTAATTCTTGGCTTTAATGTTGTAAAGTATGTCCCTAACCAAATTATGACCATAATCATTACATCATATTCTAACTTAGCAAGGGGTAAACATTAGTAGATCAGGTTAAATATTTTAACGTTACATACGTAACTGAGCATACAAAATATCCTAATATTAAAGGCTAGTGTTTATTTATTAACAACATTATTCTGATTGTGGTGCAGCAAAGACTGGAATGTATACAATACTTACAGTCTGTGGATAAGAGAGTGGTCGCAGCCTGTCGTAATCTTCTTGCCCTGCTGTATCCCATAGGCCTAGGTTTATAGGTTTACCATCCACCATAACATTGGCAGAGTAGTTATCGAAACTGTAACACAATAAATAATTGTAGCCACAGGAATCTATTTATATTCAGTATCCTCACATGTAACGTCAGCAATTTAAAAAAATGAATACTCTCAAAACATCGTCGCAAATCTAAAATGAGGGCTGCAGAAAGATATCGTATAGAAGTGGCAGCATTCCCTCATTTCGCCACATTCCCTTATATTCACTCTGCTCTCGAGCGCCCTTACTGTGTGGATTGCTATTGATGCGTGACTTTAGACCATTGCTGCTTCTGGTAGCATGACGTTTGCACAGTTTGGAAAACCAAAAACAAACAGCTGTAAGAAAAAACAATTTTTTGAAAAATCTCAAAACTCATTATTTGAAACACCATCCGGGTTCTAGAGTTACATTATAACATTTTTATTTAACGACGGGTCCGTGGCGAAAAAAAGAAAACAGAAGAAAGTGTCTAATCGGCAAGTCTAGACGGCAAGTCTAGGCCAAGATGATCATAACCGTTCTAGCAAACCTGGTATATCAAGTAATTTGTTTGAAACTAGAGAAATTCAAAAACTTCTGGAGAAAGTACACAGTAAGTAAGATAAATTCAATCAAACTTAATGCATGCCTAGTTTACTAAGCTCAATAAAAACAAAAAATTATGAATTGCTTACTTATTCAACCTATAAAAACCTCTATGATTAATTTCTTACTGAAACGCCCGCACTCGCAGAAAGTTTTTCGTGTTAGTATCCACCGTTGCAGAAGACACTGTGCTTTCGGGCTTTCAATCCAACCCATTTTTAATAACGAGAGCACAGATGATAGAAAAAATGTAGATTATTTAATTCACAGATAAAACAGTGATTATTGTTCATAGATTAGTAATGATATTCTATCAAATCAAAGGCATAAAATTGTGATGTGATCCGACACTGAGATCTGGCACCAAGCAGGAATATACTAAGTCATCCTGGACAAGTTAATTCAACAAAAAAGAAAGCGGATCTTTCTACTTCCAAGGCATTCTTCCTTCTTCTGATCTGAGCAATGGCGAAGTTAATCGCATAAGTGTTGGGCTCTGATCCAAAGTATAGACGGACCCGTTATTATTAACATTCGTCGTATAAAAAGTGAGTTTGTACGTACTAGCATGGCCTAGCGTAAGTGGTGAAGAAAATATTTCAATAGTTCAACATAATTACTTAGATAGCTACGGAGAGGGCAATCAGTAAAAAAGTAAGGAAAAGTGCACTCATATAATATTTTATGTTTTTTATTAGTAAATGAAGTTATCAACCAGCTGGTATGTAAAGTATTTTGATTTCTTTTATGTTCTCTATGTTATGCAATCATTGCAACATTTAAATATCATTCTTGTTTTCTATGTGTATGTTTTTTATTTAAATATTATTTTTAATAAATGGGTTCAAAAGTTCTTATAAAGCAATTCACGACGTTTCATTTATTACGCCTAAAATCACTATACTAATTCTTTGAAGTTAGGGCAAAAGGGCTTAAGTCAGAAATCGATAACGATACAGGAGAAACACTCAAAGTTTTAACAAACTCAAGGCTTACATTGCAGTACATATTATACGCGAGAAGAGAAGGGGCGAGATAGGCAAAATGGTAGCAAGTAACTCAAGTGCTGTTTTGTTCTCAGTTCTTATTGACAAGCCATAGCTGAGTGGTTAGCGTGGAATCTTCCTGATCAGAAGATACCGAGTTCGAATCTCAGCTAGACCAGGTAACTTTTCATATCTGTAGTTTGAGGGGTAGGAGGGCGGAAGTAAAGCAAACGGTGTTTGGCTCGCTTCCAAGCTGACTGGATTTGACTAGTTACCTGGTCTCCGGCTAGGGATGTTTTGCATAATTTTTATAAGATATTTATATATGTATTTATGTATATATCTATATATTAATTTGAAAAGATTTTTTTAATCCGAGTGAGATCTGGAGTTTTACTGGCCAATATACATGCAGGTGGTATCAAATTAAAGGTAATTGTCTGCATATTTGCCCATTTTGCTTGGATTTTAGTTATTACCGTACCCCACTAAATTTTCTAAAACGGAAATTAAAATCTCTTATGGCAATTTAACATAGGGAAATTTTGTAAGCCTATTCCGAGTGATATCTGGAGTTCTATTGGACCGATTGGCATGCGGTTTGTGTTAAATGAAAGGTAATTCAATCTATATTTGCCCATTTTCCTTGGATTTTAGTTATTACACCACTAAATTTTCTAAAAACGGAAATTAAAATCTTTTGGCAATTTAACATGGGGTAAAATTTTAAGCCTATTCCGAGTGATATCTGGAGTTCTATTGGACCGATTGACATGTGGTTTATGATAAATGAAAGGTAATTAACTCTATATTTGCCCATTTGCCTTAAAATTTTACTATTCCTTCATTTAATATTTTTAAAATGGAATTTAAAATATTTTCTATTCATTAACATTGTATTTACTGATCAATTGAATATAATAGCACAGAACAGCTGATTATATCAGCACATGTTTTATTATCATAACATGGTTTGTTTATTTGTAATGTACTTTATTGAAGTAGGTTATGTTTAATTTTGCTGTTCCTAATGTACTTTATTGAAGTAGGTTATGTTTAATTTTGCTGTTCCTAATGTATTTTTACTTTCTCCCCCTATACCATAGTATATGGAGAAAGTATTGTATTCGTCAAAATTTTCGAGTTTGAGTTTTTGGTGGAAATATCCGTTTTGGGTCCCCCTGAACCTAAAAAAGTGGTTTTCGGAGTGATGTCTGTGTGTGTGTCTGTGTGTCTGTGTGTTTTTTATTTTTAAGGGTAATTTTCCCATAAAAACCCATAAAATAACGGAAAAATTAACTTTTCTCAAAAACGGCTCTAACGATTTTGATTAAAATTTTATAGTTTATTAGGGACCTAAAGTACTATAAACTGTAAAATTTTAATCAAAATCGTTCGAGCCGTTTTTGAAAAAAGTTGATTTTTCCTTTATTTTATGGATTTTTATGGGAAAATGACTGTTAAAAATAAAAAAAATCACAATAAATTGGTAATAGTATTTTTTTATTAAGTTTCTATAATGCGGGAGAAAGTATGTGTCAGTTTCCTGATACCGTTTATTATTAAAGTAGGTTATGTTTAATTTTGCTGTTGCTTAATTATGTTTTTCTGTTTATAGTTCAATAGTTATGGAGTTGAAACGTATAATTGGTGATGGAAATTGTCTTTTTAGATGTGTTTCTTACTTTTTATATGGGACTCAATCGTTCAAATTAAACAAAATTTACTTCACTAAATCAATCTATTAAATCAGCTAACTAGGCCTACTCCTAACTTGCGAAATATTTGCACGGGCCAGCTAGTATATTTATTAAAAAAAACCAGGAAAATTTGTTTTTTATATAACTATGACTTTTTTATCATTGAAGTTTGACCGCGTAACCATTGAAATCACAAACAATGTATATTTTATTCGTACAATAACAATTCGTTAACAATTTATGACTGAAGTCCTTTTGCCCTAACTTCAAAGAATTATACCTCGGCCTATCAATCTCATAGAGGTACCGAGTTAAAATTTTCAAACATTTATTTTTATTTTTGAAATTATTATAGAATATTTTATTCACTAACCTTCAAACAGTAACTTGTTACTCAGATATACATCTGACTGGAGTTTCGACATGGCAGTGTCATCATATCAATAAAAAAACTCATCATATCTTTAAAATTATTGACCATTACTGGCGCTTTAAAATACATAAAAACAAGTTAGGTTTTTTACAATACGTCCATTGTCGGGCTGACTTGAACATGAACTGCTGGATGTTGTGACTTAAGAGTCATGCTTACCCGTGGGGAGAAATCACATTTTAGTTACTTTTTATTCCGTAAGCGCTGCCTGTATCAGTGCTCGACACCAAACTGTACTGTCACTGCAAATTCTCCTTTGCCCCCTCCATCTCGTCGGCACACCAGACAGAGTGAGAGAGACAGAAAGTTTAACACAATATTTCATTTCATTCCTTTGCCTTACCGTGGCTTCAGTTCAGAATCCTTATTTTATATTGGTAGCTAAATGCAGTAGTTTGGTGGTTGGTCTGATATAAGAGAAAGTAATGATTTAGGCCTATACAATATTTCCGAGTTTGAAAAGTGATAATTTATAAAGACAAAATGCACAACATTTTTTTCCAAACCATTTTGTACAACAACTTTAATTCAGTTTATATAATTAATTTTGAAATATTATTTTCTATTTTAATCTATAAATGATTTTAATACACAATTTGTATTCTAAAATATTTTTTTTATAATATTTAAAACATAAATAATACGAAAAGTCTCCTTTCAACAAACGTTCTTGTGCCGTAGACTTATTTAAAAGACATGTATTATAATTAATTTACGTTCTGCCAAACTAGGAGGTAATTATTATTAATTATACAGTTATAATTAAATAAATTTAACACAAATTATATTTACGAAAAACATATTCGCAAAACAATTTTATCTATTTGGAATACTAGCTGTCGTACCCGACTTAGTATTCATTATTAATAACTACTGTAAGACTGTAATCGTATTGTGACATATTTTGTATAAACTATGGGAAATTTAAATATTATTAGAATCTTATGAAATAGGTCAGATAGTAAAATGATTGAACAGCTTATTTAAATCACATGACTTGTATAAATGGTTTAGGCAATATAAACAAAATATAGTTTATACATATTATATTTTAAAAAAATTTGGAAAACGGTTGACCCTAAAGGCCATCCATGTAACTTCCCGCTAAGTTTAATTACAACAAACACTATTTTTGGAAATTTTGAACTGCCATAACTTTTGAATGAATCAACCGATTTTTATGCGATTTGCGGCAATCGATGCAGTTTTTTTAATTCCATTGAAAGAATCAACAACCAAAATTTTTCAGATGAAAAGTTTCGGAGAAATTGAGGAAAAACACTTTTTTTTATTTTCTTTCGTTCACGATATCTCGCGAATGAATCAACCGATTTTTATGCGATTTTTGGCAATCGATGCAGTTTTTCGAGTCCATTGAAAGAATCGGCAACAAAAATTTTTTGATGAAAAATTTTGGAGAAATTAAGAAAAAACACTTTTTTTTATTTTCTTTTGTTCACGATATCTCACGAACGAATTAACCGATTTTGACCGGATTGGTAGCGATCGACGTCGCTTTTGAAGGTTAAAAGCTGATTAGATTTTGGAATTGATCGGTAAAGCCGTTTAAAAGTTATTCCAAAAAAACCTGATTTGAAAAAAATTTATTTCTTAGTTTTTTCGAAATTTCTCAGAACCTACCGGTCCGAATTAGTTGAAATTTTCAGGAAATCTAAGTTTGATGGAACTCTTTAGAACGCCGTTTGGTAGGATCCAAATAAAATACTATTAACAAAATTTGTTAAAACCAGTATAAGGTAGCGAACAACATTAAACCAACATTAACCTAACAATAAGAAAATATGAAAAAGTATAAACAGATTTTGATTTATTATTATAAATTTCGTGGTACACAAATAAACTTTAATCTATAATTATTTACCTGCAATAGGTAACCTAACTATTATGGTGATAAGTAGTTATTTCAAAATATGGGTATAGGCTACTAATAAGTTAAACATTTTAAAAGTAAACAATAATCATTTTTGTAAATCAATTATGTAGTTACTATTATGAAATAAATGTCTGTAAAATTTACGAACAGTTTTGATTTGATAAGATGTATTTTGAAGATTTGTAGTTTAGCAAGTGAACAGAATATACAAGTAAAATACAAATATTAGTTCTGTTGTAAATTATATATTAAATAGTCTTCTAGAAACAAAATTTGTCATTCATTCGAAAGTTTTTAGGCCTAAACTGAAGGAAAAAAGTATAAATGTAACAAAAACTGTATTTTAGGCTTAGTTAAAAACGAGTTTCAGACAGTTCGAATTTTGTTGAATAATATAAAAATATTACTCTACAAATTAATTTATAAATTATATACAATAAGATTGTATGCAAAACGTAACTTTTATTTTTCCAGTATGTTTTTAGTCCTGGAGGTAAACGCCTCTTCTTTTTAACTGCAGAGAGATTCAAGGCCTTCCCTATTCCTTGTCTTTGTTTTTTAGAAGGCATAGTACTGTATTAGCAATTATTGGTAAAAGGCAGATAATATAGGCCTAATCTTAGTGACGAAAAGAAAATGAATAAAATAACTAAACACTAACAACTGTTGATTTCGCAGTAATCAAACAAAATTGAATTCGGTCCGTTTGAATTAATACTGACAGTGTCAAAATCTTTTTTACAAGAAAATACAATAAGGTCCAGTATAACACAATCACTTACGATTCATAATAATATTATTTGTAGTCGTACTACTGCATAAAGTCTACGGAGGGATAGAAAGGTGGGGGACAGGAGCAGGACGGAGAGTAGGGGTAAACAGCACTGGCACAACCTATTGCAAAATCCTTGAACTACTACCGACTTGCACAAAAATTATTCTTTGAAATAGGTTAACTAAACACTCTTAAACACAAAAATGGAAATAGTATGAATTAAAACAATTCAATAGTTCCCAAAACGAAATCACAAGCTCTCGTTTCATATAAATTTTATTTTTAAAATATACATTTTGAAGTATGTAAAAACGGAACGAAAAACACGTATTTTTTCTTATGGGAAAAGCTAAATTTGATTTCCAATTTTTGTACACATGTTTAATATAAAATGATTAAAACTATTCAATAGAAATGTTTAATAGATTTAGTTGTAGATAACTATTTGGACAAAATCTTGCTAAAAGCCTTAGTTTCACGGTAAATAACAAATTAAGATTCACCTCCTATGTTAATAGCGCTGTCACTTTCACAGCGCACTAAAGTTGGTATGCATGGCTCTTAAGAGTTGTAAATACGTGAGCCCCTCATTTCAAGCTAGAATTAAAAACGGTGACTATGCAATGGCAATAGAAAGTTATATACTTACACTGTAGGGATATACTCTCCAGGGAAGGCATTGGTAGTGTAGCTGATGAGAAGGCATGTCTTACCCACGGCACTGGAACACAAACATAATAAATTAGCATCAAAGTCAAACCATAAGGTCAGTCGGTTAACCCACCAAAGTATGTCACATACATGATTTCATTAATAAGAAAAAGTGTTTAAAACTTAAAAAATAAATTTAAAAAGGATTTTGACAAAATAAAAAAAAAGACATGAAATTATAAGGATGGTTAACTAAATATTTATTTTCAAAATTTTATAATACAGACGACTAATAATTATTACTAGAAATTAATAGTTATTGGCACGTAATGAAAAGAAACCAGTTGTTATTCCTATATAAAGTAAAGAAATACAGTAGAACTGGAAGGCTTTGAATGAAACAGGCAACAAAATAGATTTTCATCGATTCAATAAAATACATTTGGGCCCTTGTTATACACAAAGGAATGATTCAATGTATCGAATCATGAACATCGATGAATTTATCTAATCTTCGTAGTTTGATGATAAGTACGGTAAACATTCAGTATTTATGTACTGTATTACAGAATTTTATACTGTGAAAATTGTGTGTTCCTGTTCTATTTTATATATGTATCATGTATTTTATTAAGTAATGTTAAGTATTTCATGAAAGAATAGCGGAGTCTGGCTATCATCTTACGTTTGTATGTGCAGTCCGATGTATTTGAAATAAGATACATTAATAATTCCCGGGTTAAATTAGTTGTGAATTGAGTTTATAGTGTTTTATTTTCCGTTTTTAATTAATTAAAATAAATTTTGTTCAACATATTGTATGTTTTAATTTATTTAAGACGTTTAGAAATAGAATTGACCATTACAATTAACTATAAGAGCATTTTCTTGCGTATGCGTTGGCACCTATGCAGCAATTTGGCTTAGGGTTGTAATGTAAATTGCCACCAAGTTAATTATAATGTAAAGACTGTAACATAAAACTTCAACCATTTATTTTTTTAATTCTTGCATTTCTTTAAAAAAAAAATCTGTTGTTAGATATACGTACAACTTATAAGTATGTTTACAAAGTGGAAATATAGGCCTACTGTGATTAGAGATAGTACTTTAGGCTTTTGTTACATTTTCATGGATGTATGATTACATTTGGGCCCTTGTTACATACACATTGAATTGATTCGATTGATCGAATCGTGAACATCGATGTATATCAAAACATGTAGTTTGTAGTTTGATGTAAAGTATGGAAAACATTACGTATAGAATTTTACAAAGATAAAATTGTGTTTGTTTTGTTATATAAGTAAGTATTTTGTTAAGTGATCTTAAGTAGGAATAGCGAAGTCCGGCAGTTGTGTTTATTTAAGTTCACATGCGCAGTCCGATGTCATTGAAAAGACACGTCTAGACTAATATTTCCTGAGTTGAATGTAAATTGAGTTTAAGTTTAAAGTGAATCATTTTCTGTTTATAATTAATTACATAATATTTTTTAAATTATATTTTCTGTTTTCATTTATTTAAGATGTTAATACGTATTAGAGCATTTTCTTGTGTGGAAGTTGGAACCTCTGCTGCAATTTGGCGGGGGTCTTAATGTAAACTTTCGCCGATTTATTATCTACAATTTGATAGAAACCTTCCAATCCGTTAGGCCTAGGTATAAACACAATTCTTTGTCACTAAAAATATCACAATCCGAATCATCTAAACACTCTCATATTTCAAAGTTATTTAAAGCCATTATTTACACTATTAAATTTAACAAAAGAATTATAAAATATGTTTTGAAAACACAAACAACATAAAAGTAAACACATTCCAAATTCCTGACTAATAATCATCTAACTGAACAGCTGATAAGCAGATGTTCTTGTTGCTAAAATAATTGCATTAGATACAAACAGATCATCTGTTATTTCTATTTGGCTTTAGCTGGAAAAGGTTTCTCAAAGTCTCAAGAGAGTGCATCACTTATCGGAAGTGAGTGGAAGTGAAATGTTGACCGGGCGTCAATTGCGTCACCCGACACTGAATAGGAACGTATACTTGCCGTGTCGGGGTTCCTCCGATCTAGGAGCCATAAGGGTTACTATGATTAGTTATTAGCGAATTCCCATAGGAAAAATCGAAAAATCACATATTGCAGTGACCGTTATGAGACCTAAGGTCAGGAGTGGTCAATGAGCACCGATCATGGGCCCCAGAACACGTTTTGTGGTGTCATCCCAACAACCGTTGGATTTCTCCTTACTGCCAACTAAACTTGAAACGTAGTATAGAGGAGAGTCATTCTCCCCTACATTTCGAGGTACAGAGCAGTCTACAAAGCCAAGAGAGCTGGCAGTTGAAGCACAATAAGATGTTTATCACGAGCCTACTTCAACTCAATACACTGAGAGACTGTGGAAAGAGTCTAAGCACTTTTATCTTGCTGAATACAACTTTTTATCTCAGTTCTGTTATCCGAGTCGGGGTCAGACGCTTAGAATATGTTCTGGATATCTAAGGGCTTTGCAAATTTTACATTAATAAGTAACCAATAAACTACTGTACAGGAGGTTCAAGTCATTTTGGCAAAAAAAAAACCCAAAAAATCTGTTATTATTTTTTTATAAAAAAAGGCTCTAACGATTTTGATAAAATTTGGCTTATTCGTAGCCTTTAATGTACCCTACCATATGCAAAAAAACCGCATCTTTCTAAAAATTCTCGTTTAGCTAATAATAATAACTGATTTTTGGGGGTTTTTTGGCCAAAAGGGGGTTGTTTTTCAAAAATGTTCAAACCCTTTTTTCGTGCATCTATACAGGCCTAATTGACGTGTTTGGTGCAATTTTGTCGAATTCGATCGAATAGTTTTATCTCTAGCTAATAATAATAATATTTATTAGTTAAGCTGCTAGTTTAAAATCGCCTCTCCTACCCCTCATCCTACAATAATGAAGTCACAGTGAATCTGTTTAAATAATTTAAATATGTTAGTGAGAAAGTATGAGCCAGTTTCTGGTACCGTTTATTTACGCTTAAAATACAATTTTTTCTAAATCCTTTCTTAGTGTGCGTCTATGACCCCATAAGAGTACACCTTTAATTTTTCGTTTTTGTATATTTAATAGTTTTAGCTCCTCGTTGATTCTATGTCAGTCAGTCATTCAGCCAGGACAAAGCCTCATATATATATATATATATATATATATATACAGGGTGATTCAGTAAAGCGAGTCCTCTGTCATAGCTCAACGGCTATGGTACTTGCCTCATAAGCAAGACGTCCCGGGTTCAAATCCCGCGGGGGACCATAAAATATTAAAAACCCAAAAAAACATGCTCGTTAGCCGAAAGGCCCAAAGTGGCATGGAAAGCAAAAAAAAAAAAAAAAAAAAAAATTCAGTAAAGCGTAGCGAGCTATACAGATTCAGATTCTACATGCAAACATAAGTCGAAAATGTAGTAGGCCTATAACATTTTATCGATTTCGGCTTAGTTTAGCCGTAATCCGCCATTTTGTATTTTTTTAAATTAATAATAATGTTAATAACTCAAAAGCCCATGGATAAAATTTTTAAACTCAAATTCCATGAAGACCAGCTACTAAAACAAAATTTTAGCAATTAAAGTGTCATTCGATTTGAAATGAAAAGGTCTTCAAATTTAGTGTCTAGTAAAATTTTGTTTAGTAGCTGGTTTTCATGGAATTAGACTTTAAAATTTTTAAATAGCCGCCATTTTGAAATTTGATGAGTCTGATCAAAGATATTTTTGGAAAATGTTTATAGCTATAGAGTTAACGTGTACACCAAGTTTCATAAAAATATCTCCAAGGGCTTTTAAGTTAATTTTTTTTTAAATACAAAATGGCGGATTATGGCTAAACTAAAACGAAATCGAAAAAAAATGTTATACTACATTTTCGACTTATTTTTGCATGTAAAATCTGATAGCCCGCTACAAAAATAACTAAAAAAATTGTTCAATTTAAAAAAAAATGATGGTTTTATGGTTATTTTGGTTGTTGTAGACAATTACCAAGAAATTATGTTTTTAGTTTTTTGTCGATAACTCGGTTATCCTTTGACCTACTAAAACTACAAAAAAAAGCATTTGTCTGTCGTTCAAAAAGGAAAATATTTAGTTTCTTGTACATTTTTCGTAAAGTTAACGGTTTTCAAGATATTCCACGTTAAAAATTTGTAACGGCCGCCATTTTAAAAATTATAAAAGTAAATTCTTTGCGTTTGGTAGGCTACACTTGATAATCGTAACATTATAAAATGCTTATTCCAAATTTGAACTCGATATATTATTATCTATTTCCAGAGTTACAGTGCGTTTTTGTAAAAAAAAATGGCGGATTACGGCTAAACTAAGCCGAAATCGAAAAAATGTTATACTACATTTTCGACTTATTTTTGCATGTAGAATCTGAATCTGTATAGCTCGCTACGCTTTACTGAATCAGCCTGTGTATACATATAACTATAGATTCTAAGATTATTCTAGTATCCATGGTTACCCTCATCTACATAATTACCGGTACTTACGTACTATACGGAGGCCACTATTTTTAGACGTGTTTTATTACATACTGTTTTTAGTAGTAACCTAGCAACTAAACATACTGTGACTAAATAGTATATAGGTTAGAATTTTAGGCTATTTTTTATTTTTATTATTCTTGCATTTCTGTTGTTTACTAAAACAATACCTAACCTAGCAACGTTTAAAATCAGTGGCCTCCGTATAATACAAGTGCCAAATTACCATTTTCATCTGCGGGTAACTGTTGCAGTTGCAGTTGCAGCTGGTCAATATACTAAACTAACCAACGCAGTAGGCCTTTAAATCCAACAGTAAACAATAGCTCCATTAACAAAATCACTTGAAACCCCAGTTTCAATTAAAATATTCCATTACATAGGACACAGTGGAACCAAAGTTTGTGGAATTGCAATATCTGCCTGAGATTTCGAGTTGATTTAGTGTAGGAGGCCTAACTATTGTGTAAATGTTACTTAATGTTGGCAACTTTACAAAACCTGTCACAATACGTTGGGCTTGGTTTTAAATTAGTTTGACTTTATTTCAACTGCTTCTATTTCAAGGAATTGAGGTTTTGCTGTACGCAGATGACACCTCGTTAATTCTGAGATGTAATAATACTTTTGATCTAAAACAAACACAAAATTGTTATCAGAACTAAAAAAATGGTTTGATGTTAACTGACTTACATTGAATTGCTTAAAAAACTGAAATAATCAAATTTCCAACACAAACAATTTGATAGAGAAATATTATTTGATGACTAACGCATGAGGGTTGATAATCCTATGGTCTATCCGCTCGGCCGTGATACCTGCTTCTCGGAAATCAACGCCCCCTCCCTACCCGTTCGCCGGGCTTGCCGGTGGCAAACTAGTGGAGGAGACGTTGAAGTCAGGTATCACGGCCGAGCGGATAGACTATATAAAAGTTTTTGTTCATCTATAATATATGTACATATTAAAAGATTTTTGTCGAAAACATATTTCCAATCGCCAGCCTAATGGACCGATTTTTATGATTATTTTTTTAATGGGTGGCTTTTTACCTCTAGATGTGCCATCAAGTATTGAAATTTGTTTTTGAGCATTCAAGGCCATACAAATTTTTGACAATTTTGTAAAATTTTTTCGGTTTTTTGGATTTATTTAAAAAAAAATAAAAAATAAACGAGGTACGAGGTTGGTTGATATCTCAAACGAAAGAGCTAAACATTTAGAACATTTACTCCACTTACAGTACTTTTCTATCTCTTATAGTTTTCCAGTTATATAAATTCAAAATTTTGAAAATCGTATGACAATGTTCAAACCAAAATATTTCGAGAACTATTAGCGCCAAGTCGATGTAGTAAGCGAGGAAAATATTCGAAATTAAATTTTCTATCGAGTGGTGTAGTTTGCGTTTGCGGGTCACCAAAAAATTCAACTTGCGTTGTGTATTGCGCCGCCGTCGCCGCTACTGGTCATGCTCAAAGTGTCCGTTGGGGGCGTGGCTTCAGTTACGTTGTGAGTTTTCAGGCTTGAACTGGAATTGTGTAACGGCCGTTATTCTAGGGTTGTGTTTCATGCGTACCGTAATTTTGCTTTGTATGTTATATTAATTTACTTTTATATTTGGATATAATTATTGAAAGGAAAATATATTATTATTTACTTTTCCCTCCAAGTTGACTGAGTAAACACTTATTTTGAAAAGACTTTGCCTAACGTCCTGTTCCAAAATTTTCGTTGCACATGATCTCAATAATAATTAGTTACAAAATATATTTATAAAAGAATACAAAGTATTTTAAGTTGTTCAAAGATACATGGATGAACTATATTCAAACAAATCCATAAACGTGTTATTTATTTAGAGTATTATTACTTTATTTATTTTTATTAAAGTGTAGACCTCACCATTGCTGATCTTTTAACCTTTATTACAACTGCTGTTTATTAAATTTACGAAATAATTTGATTTGAACATTTAACATTATTTACCATCTTAGCTTTTGGGTTATTATTAATCCTACACCTTTATTATAAAGAAAACATAACATGATTATGTGTACAGAAGGTTCCAACGGGGTTGGCGTGCGGAGCACGCAGGGGTTTCCCCTAGTAATATTGATCACCATTTAACATAGTTCTATGCATAGAAGAACTGAGCAAAAAATTAAGTTCGAGTTGTTTTCAAATGTACATTTTGAGAGACATTGTTAACTTAAGGCTCGGTAGTAATGAAACAATATAAAAGCGAAATACCACTCACTCATCACGATTTCTCAAAAACTACCGAACGGATTGAAATGAAATTTGGTATATAGCTTCCTCTAGGGCCATAGGTGCTCACTAAGAAAGGGTTTGAAAAAATTCGAAATTTTAGGGGGGGGTTTGGGGGGATCAAAGTTATTAAAAAACGATTTTTTCAAAACTACCGAACGGATTGGAATGAAATTAGGTATGTAGCTTCCTCTAGGGCCATAGGTGCTTACTAAGAAAGGGTTTGAAAAAATTCGAAATTTTAGGAGGGGTTTGGGGGATCAAAGTTATTAAATCACGATTTCTTCAAAACTACGGAACGGATTGGAATGAAATTTGGTATGTAGCTTCCTCCAGGGCCATAGGTGATCACTAAAATAGGGTTTTAAAAATTGGAAATTTTAAGGGGGTTTTGGGGGGGTAAAAATTACTAAATCACGATTTCTCCAAAATTACCGAACAGATTGGAATGAAATTTGGTATGTAGCTTCCTCTAGAGCCATAGGCGCTCACTAAGAAAGGGATTCAAAAAATTCGAAATTTTAGGGGGGTTTGGGGGACCAAAGTTTTTAAATCACGATTTCTCCAAAATTACCGAACAGATTTGAATGAAATTTTGTATGTAGCTTCCTCTAGAGCCATAGGCGCTCACTAAGAAAGGGATTTAAAAAATTCGAAATTTTAGGGGGTTTTGGGGGACCAAAGTTATTAAATCACGATTTCTTCAAAACTACCAAACGGATTGGAATGAAATTTGGTATGTAGCTTCCTCTAGGGCCATAGGTGCTCAC